>VUQG01017060.1:1711-43534 GCA_015106755.1 Etia nguti
ATAGATTAGTTTTGCAGCTGCCAGTGGAAAACAGCCATCAGTGCACCTGATGGTTGAGCAGAGAGGTGTTTTCCACTCTCAGGGAAATGGACCATATCATACTCTTACCTTAGTCACAAAGTACTACTGTTAAACACAGTTTGTTGTTATATCCAAACTTCCATTGTGGTATCTAAATTTTATCATCCTGTCTTTTATATAAAAAACAAACACACTTAAAAGTATAATTTCATTTTTATTGACGATCAAAAAACCAAACTCAAAAAATGACTTTACACCTTTAACTAGTATCATCTGTAAAGCCAAAGCCTCATATGGTGTATTTCTCCATGCTGTAAAGTTCTATTGTTATCTAAAAACCATTAAAAACACATAAAACAGTCAAACTGTTGGACTGGGTAGTATTTTTCTTCATTACAGAGAACATGACCAGTGTAGTTTGTTCAGAAACAACTCTGCTTTGGCATTTTCAATCTCTGTAGGGTTTGCTCTGTTAGGCAGACATTGCGGTTCTTTATGTGTTTTTAATAGTTGTTGGAGTGCAAGTGTGGAGCTTTATAGCACATGGGCATGTGCTATAATAAAAGAGTAATATGATGTCAGGCTTTTTCTTTAAAGCTCCTGTGTGTATTTGAAAAAGTCTGAAAACCTTTTGCAGACTTCGACAATGATCCCTCTTCGACAGTGGTATTGACTCGGTTGGATGTTATGAAATTGTATTTTTTAACTCTTGAAATAATTATTTCATGATGTACTATGAGTTATATTATATGACAGCTAAAACTCTTTCAGGCCCTCATTCATTCTTTTTAAGAATGTACCAGATGTTGCTGATTTGGTCACTTGTAAAGTAGTTTCTGTCTCTCTCATTTATTTATTTTTTATTTTTTCAGCCTATTGATGCCCTCCCTTACTGGCACAGACATTTATTTGTGCCTCATACTCAAATTGACAGTGAAAAGCTATTAAATAACAGTTCAACACATTGAACCAACTTCAACTTGGTTCTGCTTCATTTGTCATGAAATAACAAGGGAACAGGCCTCACCTGACCACAAATCTGCTTGTCAGTTAGTTGTTCAGTTAATGCAGATTTTTTTTGTAAAGCCTGTTTAATTAAAGCTGGAACTCTGCACTTTACCAGATACTGAATGTTTAATCCATTTAATTTGAAGTCCACTGTGGCAGTATACAGAGGCAAAAACACAAAAATTGTGACTTTGTCCAACAAATTATTGAACTAACTGTACTGCATCAGTTTTACTAGTATTATTGTTTTCTACATGCTAATCTTTTAAAATATCTGTAATTACATTATTGTCTAATGCAGATCTAACATTGATCTGTTGAACTGATGCCTGTTTTTGGTCTCTGTGAGTGACAGACTGTGGATAGGGGAGGACTGTCAGCCTGACAGACCACCATCACACAGCACTACCACCCCTCAACTAACATACTACTTACACACTGCCAGAACAGGCACCCTCTTCAATTACAGACTGCAAAAACAAACCATACCAGCATCACCCGCTTGTCAACTGCCATATAATTCACACAGGTCTGCAGACACACATCAACACAAATATTTGACTACCACAATGAAATTGGAAACAACTTTACCCTGCTATAGTTGATATATTGATTCAGTCAGTTAACATGTCTTACACTAAGAAAGTGTAGTGTCTATAAAAATCATATGGAGCTGGCACACACACACACACACACACACACACACACGTATATATACACAGTTATTGAAAAACAGCTCATGAATATTGCACAGGTTTTGAGCATTTCCAATTGAATAAATATGTCTCTGTGTACTGCCTGTCATTGTTGAATAATTGATCCTGCTCCTTGCAATCTCCATTTGTCAAAACGACCACTTTTGCTTCCCTCTATCACTCCAAGAAAAACCTTTAATGTCTATTGTCATACAGTTCTAAAATAAGTTTCACTTGGTTAATGTTTTATCTTTTTTTATAGCATTTGAATTAAATGATGATCAGGCAACCTGAATATCAGTGTTATGTCTTTGTTAACAGGTATGAGATCAAGTATGACAAGGAGGACTATGTGCTGAGAGTGAAGAAGGCTTCCATTAATGACGAGGGCACATTCACCTGTGTCGCAGAAAACCGTGTGGGCAAGCTGGAGGCCTCCGCCACCCTCACAGTCAGAGGTATGAAACAGATATATATGTACATTTATGTATATATTATTTTAACATTAAATATCAATTAAAAACACACAGAGAAACTGTTGAGCATATTGTTCTTATTGTTCTTATACACAAAGATAAAGTTTTGGATTGGTAATTCACTCCTTACTGTCCCCATTACACAAGTGGAAATGCAGAATGCTGAGTACTATAGCAAAGAGAGATGTAGACAGTCCATGAATCTGTTTAATTATTTACATTTCCAAGTGCAGCATCGACACACTCTGCCACCCTCCCCCTGTTGTGGTGGCCTGCAAGCCACACTGCCCTCCATGCTGTAACCACCCAGTCAGCAAAGCCATTTCACAGATTACTGGTGCACACCACACCTGGGGTTTGGAGGTTAATAAAATCATTCTAACCGTTTTTTTTTCTATTTTCACCACTCTTCCTCCCATTAAAGTCGAGTGTTTAACGTCTCTGTGGAGCGCTTTACAGCAACACAGAGGACCAGAAGGAGGTAAAACAAGGTCTTGGTTGACTACCTGTTTTACGCTTTTGGAATCCAGATTCGTGAGAGTAGCACCTAATTTTTTTGTTTACTTCATCCACCATGAGAACCTATACAGCAAAACAGAGGAAACATTGGGAACAACTACCAATTCATCTGTGGGGTCTACCTCTCTGTGACAATTTCAGAAGACTCATCCTTTGGATATAACCTACATGCCTGATTTTTTTTTTGTTCTCTTTCCTCCTCTTTCCTTTTTTTGGGTTCTGTTCATCAGCATTTATGGCAAACACATCTTTGCCTCGCTACTACAAACATACACCACCCATAGAATTGTAGATTTCATTATTGCAGAGAAGGTCCAGCAGTGTATTTGTCCCTGAGGAGCAATAATGACTGCCCACACTGAAATTTGAATGCAGTTAAAGACTTTTGATTACCAGTGGGTATTCACATCAGACGGCCTCTGTCATTCAGGGGTCTGAGAAATAGATGATGGGAGCTCATCAGCAAAACTGTCCAGTGGGCGGTGGACAAAACCTACTGGATCCTCTCTTTGTAATGCTTACACTGTGCTAGAAGTGTGTTTGCCCAACACAACATGTCATTCATTCTGATTTTGATTTTGATTTCCCTTGTCTTATTTTATTATGTTCTGTTCCTTTTGTGTTGTTTTATCTGTTTGTGCGTCTGTGTCTTAATTTGTTTCTTTTGTGTATCCACTCCACCATTGTCGTGTTTCCAGCTCGCCCTGTCGGTAAGTACCCATCCTTCTGATTTGATCCCATGCTGCATGCTTTCTCCATACACCCTGTTGCATTTGACTGCTTGACAATCAGTAACCATCGCTTTAACATTCCTGTATTTGACTAACACATTTGTTGCATAAGTTGTCCTTTCTTTCAGTTATTCTTTGTACATCAAATACTTGTGCGATATTTGCAGATTTTAGAGCTGTATGTCTTTTCACTAACTGGCTCTGGTACGTACTTTAGAATTCAGAAACACTGCTAAAACTTTTCTGTCTATACAGAGGCCAGATCAGATATATATTTAGACAGATACTTTTTTCGTTGTTCTCCACGCTGTGATCTTGAGCAAATCCAGTTTAAAATGAATGAATGAATGAACGAATAAATAAATAATGTTTTCTAGTGGCAGTTCTCAGGTTTAATTTCAGAAAGTATGCCTTAAGTGTTGGGTACATAGAAATCCCTTGGTGCCTTACGCCTTTACTAGAAATGCTTTCCCGTGGATAAACAGCTGCCATCAACTTTGCATTGTCACAAAGTTACTATTCATTTTGTATTTTTATCGCTTATACTTGAGCTCTACTGGCAGCTGATGAATATTTCGTATGTTGCTTTATTATTATAGCTTAAGGCTTATGTTAGCATTGTTGCTCTAAACTGAAGGTTCTTTAGATTCTCGTCTCTATTCTTTACAGTGAAAGAGTGGGCTAGTAGTGTAATTGACTCAGACATTGTCATCTCATATGGTCCAGAATGTGTTTAACTTGCGAGTCTTGAGGCCATCTGTGGATTTTTGGATGACAGAGCTGAGATCTGTTTAGTTTTGATCAGCTTCTTTCCTCGTGAGCCCAAGAACGCTGATCTGGGAATGTCGTTTTATTTCCCTATAGATTGGTGTAGGTCAACAGAAAACCACATTTGGCACACTTCATATGTGAGATTGTTAGAGGGAGTAAGTGAAAATTGGCATCTTGAGAGAAAGACGTGCTTTTGAGAGCAGAAACGGGAAGAATGCAATAATGAGAAATATGCAGGAGGAGAAAGAAAGAGAAAAGAATGGCAGAAGTGTGTGTCAAGACAAGCTTGACTGGTAGAAAAAAACAGACACTGCCTCAATGGCAGGACTTTGGTTGGCAAAACAGCACTGGCGGTTCTCTGATTGTCAAACTGTCAGTTTCCAAGAAGATGGAGGAAATTACACATTCACTCTGCCTGTGGGAAGAGACAGTAATTGCTGTCAACTTTTGAATAAAATATGATTGAATGTGGGATTTTAAAGGAGGAAGAAATATTTGTGCTTGAGTGTGCTGAATGGATCGCTCTCTCTTTGTCCATTTGTTCTTTTCACCCTGACTGCTGTTTTATGCTGAGCCCTCTCCAAGCCAGGCAGATGTGACTTGTCATGAATTAAATATGGGCCCCTGATCGTGTGTTTCCTTAGGAGGGAACAGGAAGGAGCTTCTCATATGTCATTAAGGGTTTCTGAATAAAAAACACAGCCAATAGCTGCTAGCCCTGAGCCAAGCTGTGAAACTGTCGCAAAGTGACTTCCCCTTGATTTGTCGAAAGTTTTGATCTGTTCTTCTCAGTTGGACCCCGTCTACTTTTTGGTCATTCTCAATCACATTCCCCATGACTATTTTATTCAAATATAATTTAAAGATAGAAAGTGGGATGAAAAGTTGTGAAATATGTAGACAACTCATAGAAAAGCAGTAAAGACTTAAGCCGAGCCTTTTTGTTTTAGATTGCAGTTTTAATTGGAGCCAACAATCACACAGCTGAGATTGGATAGATTGGATGTTTTTGGCACTTATTAGTGAATCTAACAGCTTAGCACACTTGCACATTAGGAAGCTTAACAATTAATAAAAAGATATCTTGGAGAATGGCTCCAAGGTATCTTTGGGTCATGATAAAACTGGTTTCCAAACAGATTTCTTCCTTTTATTGGGTTTGTTAACATTGACTGTAGATGAAAGAGGTTTGGGGTTTTTTTTTGGTCTGCCTTTGGAAACAATGACTCATACCTGAAAAACAGTTCTAAGCATAAGAAATTCAGGCCCATGTAACATGACTTTAAATCATCATCATAGTGGGAAAAAATGAAGTAAACATTTTTTTTTTTTCTGCTTAAGTGTGTAAATGTGTCCATCAGAATGGGAAACAAGGAGTCATTAATGGGAATTGAGAAAGTGACAAAGGACAATGCTGGGTAGTACAGTGATAGGAGGCAGTCTGTAAGGTGTGAAACCATATTTTAGTGAGTTGTTAATAATGCAGTGTGTGGTATGGAATGGAGCAGAGAATGAGAGGGAGGGAACTAAGACCTTGCCAGAGCAGGATTTAAGAGCTCAGTATCAGGCCCAGCATTGTGAGAGCCACAAGATATCCAAGCAGCAGAAGGCCAAACGGCAAAGCAGTAAATCTGTTGCCATCTGCACCATTCCCAACTGTGTGTATCTTTGACAAATACACACGCCCAAAAAGGGATTACATGATGAAACCAGCCAAATGGGAAGAGTTTGGCCTTACTGGAACCAGCTGGCTTATCAGAGAAAGGACTTAGAAGAAATCAAAAGAAACAGAAAGAGTGCAAGATGTTGCATTGCAACAATTCTTGTCAGAATTTTGCAGAAGTCCAAAGAAGTCTTGGTGTTTCTCATTGTGTTTCTTAAAAGAAAATGGTCCCTCTAATCCACTCTCTGTGCTTATTTGATAGTATGGCAGTGACTCAGGGTCCTTAATGTGTTGACTTTCATTATCTCTGCAGGAGCTGTGTTTCCTCTGTAAGAGTTTTTGATTTTTATCTTGGCAAACATGGCTCTTGTCAACATGACCCTCAATGACATTCACTGAAGAAACAAATAGAGGCCCTGGGTCAGGCAGTAATTTGCTCAGATAATTAAAATGCTTTCTTGCAGTTGTACCGATCATCATCTATCAAATGATAGATTATTATGTCTGGATAATAAAGTTTTTCAAGCGTAAGGACACATGCTATATGCCTTTATTGTGCCATCTATGCACTTGGATTATATCAGCTTTTGCTTGTTAAATGTCTCATTAAAAAGCAATTGAAATATCTCTGAAACAAAGTTTGGTGTGAAATTCTCCCTCCTTAACCTGGTGTCACGGAACGGTCAGAAAGCAAAGAACGGCAGCACTGCACGCCTGTAGAAGTTGTATCCAGTCCTCTGTCTTTATTATTGACCTGCATCTGTCAAGTTGTCAGTCAGAAATGTCTCACTCTGTCTAGCTGCTGATAAAGTTGTGAATGTTAACTGAGAAAGCTTCACAGTACAGTTCCAGACTTTGATAGCTTTTCAAGTGTTAGCTCGTTGTGTGGTAAACACTGAAGTAGTCTTTTCTTTCTCTCGCTCACTTTTGATACAGCTTTGATCAGAAGTTGTATCAAGCTGCTCACAATCTTGACTTTTATATGAGATGCATTCTGATGCAGAGTAAACCCTACATATGGAAAGTCAGACACAATTAACCCTGTCTATTCCTGTTATAGTTTTCGATGTTTCCAGGGCATGGGTGTGCCTATGTGTTGTCTCAGATCTAAATGCCTTTGTGACTGAGACGCTTCCTTGTGTGAATGCCACTGTGACTGTCATTCATTCAGCTTCAGTCTCACCTGGATGAATGGCCAGCCTTGTTACCATGGCAGTGAGAGTCATGATAGTCACTGGTGTTCAGAGCAAAAGACAGATATGATGCTGCATGGAAGCTCTGTACAGCACTCCCATTTTGATTTGACCATGTGATATATTGCTTGTTTTTGCTTGAAGTCCTTAAGCCTTCATGTTTGGCTTCACTATGCACCAAAGGTCCTCTAACACTGTTGTTCTGGCCCTTTGACTTCAGCTCCTCCCCAGTTTGTCATCCGTCCAAGGGACCAAATCGTGTCACAAGGCCGTACTGCTACCTTCCCATGTGAAACCAAAGGAAACCCACAGCCTGCTGTCTTCTGGCAGAAGGAGGGAAGTCAGGTACAAGCACAGTCAAATCCATCCTAGTGTGAAGAAAACAGTTTAATGTTGTTTTTTAATTACCTTTTCATTATTATTTCTTACATGTGAAAACATATCACTCTCTTTTTAGGTGGGATTTATTATCTACCGTACATCTAGCGTTATCAACAGTCAGGTTTCGATTCTACCGACTGTACACACAGTCATTGTGTTTTTTTGATTCCCCTGCTTTGCGCGCACACACACACAGACAGCACTTCTACACTATCTGCGATCAGTATCTTTACCACAGACACATAGATACACCTTTGTTCTCAGGATCTGCCAAATCAAAGTGTGCCTGGCAAAGTGCTAATTGGTTTTCTGTGACCCTGAACTGATAAGAACGATCCTATCCCTCATTCGAGCAGATAACCCATTCAAATACCTGGGTGTCCTCACAACGGTCAACAACAGTGCCAATTAGGAACCTGTTGGGGCTTGTAGATGAGCCACAGATATGATTCAGCTCTCGCTAAGGTTGAAACACGCTCACGCATAGCCTGCAGCCCAACAATTAGAACAGAGTTTTCTGAAAACACTGAACAGAAGTGAGACACATGCTTACAACTTCGCACAGGTATGATACTCAAATAACAATATGTTACCTAAAGCATCGTGAGTCAGTGCTATTGAGTAATGTGAACTCATATTCTGTGTGTGTCTCACTTTGTCATTAAAGTTGAGGCTTTTCAAATGACTGTTCGTTCTTGACATTTCTGCACTTGTTGGCACTTGTCCGTGTGTTTATTAATACTTTTTATTCTTTATCCTCACTGATATATAAAAGATGTGACAGTATTTGTTAAAGCTAATTAAGTACATTAATTAAACAGCATTAATGCATTTCTTCCAATTGAACATCTCATATGTTCTGGAGATGCATAGAGTCTAAAAGAAAAGAAACTGTGCAGTTTGTTACATGTAAGTGATTAGGTGTAATTCAATCCAGCTGTTTTTGCTGGTTCCCTCTGGGGATCCTAATAAAACAGTACAGCAAGAGCTGGGACAAGGTGGGAACTACTGAGAAAGAGGTACTTTTTTCTGTGTCATTAGTCGTCTAATTCTGTGTATTTACTCTGAAATGTGTCACGCTGATTATTTCTTCCTTTGTAAATTCAAAATTACATTATATTTAATAAAGTTCATTTTAAATGAGGTGGTCTCCTTTTAAAAAAAATACATTAAAAAAAATCTCAAAACCACTTTGGAGTTGAAGCAGAGAGGAAAGTGGTCATGAAGCCAACAAGAGCAAAAGTTCCCTTCCTAAGAGAGTGGAGCCACTGGCTTGGCCCAAGAATAAGTATGAAACCAAGTCATCAAACATGTTTTGCAGCTCGTGAAGTCGGTTCACATAGTCAAAGAGAGAGTTGTTCATGCTGTGATTACTCTAATAGTCGGATGTGTTTGCATGTGAGTGTGCACAGTATATGTGTGGATTCGGATGGTGATGGATGTGTGAGCATTTTTGTAATTCTTCCAGGTTGAACTGGTTCCATGTTCTCACTAATTGGCTGTTTGTTCCATTTCCTGCAGAATTTGCTCTTTCCCAACCAACCCCAGCAGCCCAACAATCGCTTTTCGGTGTCGCCCAGCGGAGCCCTGACCATCTCATCTGTGCAGCGGGCAGATGCTGGTTACTATATTTGCCAAGCCCTGACCGTTGCAGGCAGTATCCTCGCCAAGGCTCAACTGGAGGTCACAGATGGTGAGGAAAACCTGACGTGTAACTTCTGCCATGCCAGCACACTACTACACACTGACACATTGCTTAGTATCACTGCAGATGTGGTGAAGCAGGTGAACCATCACCAAACAAATTATTTAAACTGACACTAATGGCATCTGACTTGAGTTTGTCAGGGTTTAACTACAACATGGCTATTGCCTTGTTAAGTGCAAGTAGGAATTTGGCCTTCAAGACCTTTGTGTGTGCAGTAGGTGCAGAAGTACAAATGAATTTTTTAAACAGTCAAAGTGCAAAGAAAAGTCAACTATTATTGAAGAAATGTCAGTATGTCCATAACCTTCAGTTACTGTGTTTTTGCTCTGTGCACTTTTTTCTTTCTTTCCTGATGCAATTTTATTAAAAATGCCTCGTCTTCCTATTGGAAAGAAATTGAGCATTGCCCTTGAGTTTGTTCAAGTTTAATGGTCAGCGGTTTGGTGAGTGAGTGAGCCACATGTATGTGTATGAGGGCGGGAGCAGGAGAAAGAGACTGACAGAGTGACAGTGGCTTTCTATGAAATGAATTATTTTGTCTTGCTAGTCGCGGGAGCATCTAATCAGCTATTGTGATGGCAAGATAGACGGCTATCCATATGTCGGCTAAAGTACCTGCAAGCAAAAAGATTAAAAACACAGCATGGGCATTTTTTTTTTTTTTGCAGTGGGGTGCAGGTACATAATTGAAAGTGCCCTTCAAATTCCTGCTTATCACTTTTTAAGCTGTACTTGTATTTTTATTTAAACAAACATTTTGTGCACATGGCACACAGGTATAATAGTCACAAGTATTAGAGCTCTGCTTAGGTTTTAAATTCTTTATGAGTGTCTCTGACAGAATGAAGAACTTTACCAAAGTCTCACAAAGAAAGATCCTTTTATGGATATTAGTGATACTACTTCCAGCTCACAATGGCGAGTACCAGGGCCACGTGGTGATGAACTTAATGGCACTATAGTGGACAGGTGGTGGCAAAATACAGGATGTCTCCATAACTCAATGTAGACAGAATGGTGAAAAACACATTCACTTTGGAATGAAATGTATAACATTTTTATAGTTAAAGTATTTTAACTCTCCCACTTTCATTTTTGCCAAGATATGCTATTGATGACATGTTAGCAAAATGAATAAAATCAGCGTAAAAAGAGGAAAGAGTGTGGTGAGGGTCAGGGTGAGGTCATGGCCACACCTGCTGCAGTCTTCGTGTGATTTACTGCGCAGAGTCCCGCCAGCAGTCTGTGGAGTTCAAGGAGATCTGTAATGAGAAATTCCTGATCCAGAGACCCAAGGCCTTAGTCGAGCTTTGCCTCCTCCCTTTGTCACTCCCACATGCCATGAACACATAAATTAAATGTATCAAAACCCTTGACCAAACCATGCCTTCTGTTTGCGCTTTAGCTTCTGTCAAATCGAGTCTTACAGCAGTGTACTGTATTAAGTAAGGACTGCATTAGTGTGAGGGACTTTGCTTTAAACATCTTTTAACAAACATGGATGCACATTATAATTTAATGTATCTTACCTTTGGCAAACTATGCTATAATAAGACAAACTGTATCTTACTGAGTCCCTGGCTAGAAGCAGGTGCTTTGAATTGTCTCTTGGCTGGATTTCAACTTTACATTATTACTTTTGATTCATTTGATCACATTTGCCCTACTTACTTATTATAGAGGCCTAAAAAACAAAAAGGTGGAATTAATGTAGTATATTTGGCTGGTGGATAACATATCAGGTTTCTCTCTACCTTCTTGACCCGAAGCACCTACGAAAGTAGAGAGAATAATCTGGAAACACTTCCTTTTATCAAATGTAACTGCAGGACAGAAAATAGGGTTGCAAGCGAGGTGTGATAATGTGTTGAAAGGTTACTGAGGTACTTGGTAATTAGCCCCTGCAGGTCTGACATCATTAATCCATACTTTCTAATTAATGTAGGTTCTGCGAAGCCAGGGGGACTCCACATTATTCAACTCTAAATATATAAACTGCCTGTGTGCTACAGTACTAAATCTCTGAGATCGCCTCTGACATATCCCCTATTTTACAGATGTTACCCAAAGGCTTTTTTGGCACATTAAAACAAATGAATTTGCTCATATAAATGGAATCCATCAAAGTTGTAGCATTTTAATTGAAACTGGAAGAAAATAATTACAAAAAAATAAGGTGGTCTTCTCTGATTCTTTTGATATAAAGAGTTAAGTTTCCATACTTTCTAAAATTCACCTTTTATTGTGCCCCACACTGCACATAATGAAGTATTTATCTGAACCATACTGAGTCAATAGGCCAGTGTCTCACCGCCAAACTGTACCACAGAGTCTAGAGTAGTGTGTAAAAATAAAGCTACCCAGGCAGTAACTGGAAACCGCTTAGCATCCCTCTGCCACATCAATGAAAGAAGAAAACACTACTCAGCTTTTCTTTCCTGGAAATACAGGAATCATTGTTCTGTGGCACAATTACAAGACCTGCAGAGAAAATAGTCTACTTTATGATAGATACCAACATCCGCCCCCCGCTGTGTGTTTTATGACCAGTGCTATCACTCAGTTTATTTTATAGTCATGCGCATTATATGAACATCGTCATTCATCTGAACTACAGAATATGGATAACACCCACATTTTCCTCTTTGTTTCACAGTGCTCACAGATAGACCTCCCCCTATTATTCGCCAAGGCCCATCCAATCAGACCCTGGGGGTTGACAGTATGGCACTACTGAAGTGTCAGGCTTCAGGAGATCCCATCCCCTCCATCAGCTGGCTGAAGGATGGGGTCAGTCTACTAGGAAAGGACCCCCGCATGTCGCTGCAGGAGCTGGGCAGTCTGCAGATCAAAAACATCAGGGTAAAGGATTTTAGTGTTAAAGTCACAGTTACTACTACTAACTGCTACTATGTGTTAAAAGTTTTTTGTAGCAGAGCTTGATACCAGCCTTAACATAAAATGTCTGAACAGTTATTTGCAACCGCATGGTCATGTTTGCAAAATTCCAGGAAAGAAGGTTTTTCCAGTCGGCATACAAGAAGTACCAAACTCCCCTTTTTAACCTGCATGATTGCATCACTTAGTGGCATGGTAGCTCCATTTGAGTTCAGCTCTGAAGGGTTGGATGGAATCCAGCTGTGGGTCAGAATATATACACAGACATTTATGCACACGCAAATGTATCAAGTAGATTAAATTTAGAAGAATCGCATCTCCCTTTCTGCACTCTGTGGCCTCAGTGGAATACCTATTACGCTTGACAAAACCGGTGACCACTGACATGTTATTTAATAAATGGAAGGAAGGCACAGGGACAGAAACCAACAAACAACCAAAGTTCCTAAGAGGGATGGAGAGACAAGCCAGCTGTCATCGGTCCAGGGGGCTCTTGCAGCCCACCCTAAATTAATTAGCCTGTCTTTGTTGTGGTCGGCAGGACAGTGGGGAAATAAGGAGGGGGAGTGGAAAAGTGATGGAAGGGTGGTGAGTAGAAAATGGAATTCATTAGGAAATTAGCGTCAGCACTTTGAGGCACTCACAAATGACACACGGTTTGTCCAGCACAGGGCCTAGCCGGAGAAGTCGCCCCATCAGTTTCACTGTGTCAGCAATAGGAGGAAACACGTATTCAGTCACTGCTGCTCTTAGGAGGGCGAACTAAAATGTCCCTTTCACTAATAGTGTTATTAATGGAATCCTTAAGCTTACTACTGCTTATACTGTTGGTTTTTATTTATATATCTGTCTTTATTCCACTGTATTCTAGCTTGCAGACTCTGGGATCTACACATGTGTGGCCACCAGCTCCAGTGGCGAAACATCATGGAGTGCCTTCTTGGAAGTCAAAGGTAGGTCGAGGGAAGATGACATGATATTCGTTTTAACTTTACTGTTTATTCATGAAAATGGCTGTTTGTTGTATTCTTCACTGAAACTTTCAGAATCAGGTGGAGTGATTGTTATGAAGAACCATGATGATAATGAGCTTCCAGGCCCACCATCTAAACCTCAAGTTACTGACGTCACCAAGAACAGTGTGTCCCTGTCCTGGCAGCCTGGGCTGGCTGGAGCATCTCCTGTTTCCTCCTATGTCATTGAAGCGTTCAGGTTTTACCACTCCCATCAAAGCATCAGTCACTAGTTATCAGCTTTGGTATGCTATGGATTGCGGGTATAACTGTATTTCTCTTGCACTGCAGTCAATCAGTGAGCAACAGTTGGCAAACGGTGGCAGACCACGTCAGAACCACCCAGTTCACTGTCAAAGGTCTCCGTCCGAACACCATCTACCTGTTCATGGTCCGAGCTGTGAACAGCCAGGGCCTGAGCGATCCGAGCCCCATGTCTGATCCTGTCAGAACACAAGGTACCTTACATAACACTAATATGAAGTGACTTCATTAACATATTCACTGCATGTATGCATAGGTTCTTCATAAGACACAGGCTGAATTTGATTTCTGTTTCTAAGGATAGATTAAGGTCGCTGTGTTCCACTCCAAACTCTGATACTTATCGGCCCATCTCAGCAGTCTGCAGTGAACAGTCATACTGACACTAACACTGCACAACTTTCAAGAGGTCAAATTTTTCATCGCGGTTTGGCTCATTAAGGCTGCACTTAAGCAATTATGTAAAATAGCCATGTCTACTTTTGGAAGGCCTAACAGAGTTAGTGCTATTCCTGCTATGTTAATCATCATAACAGAAGAAAATGACTGTCTCCAAACCCAAAGATTTGATTACAGTACTGGACAGTCTGCAGCCAGATTGCATTGATATGATAACACCCTCCCACAACCAATCCTTTGGCCATGCTCTGTCAAATGTAAGCTAATACCATCCTAAAAAAGGGAATTTGATTTGCAGCCTATCTCTCTCGTGGTGAGGTGAAGACCTTCAGATGATATATAGAAGTGTTGATTGACAATAGCATGCACTGATGATAAATTGATTTTTTACTTCTTTTAACTGTGTTTGGCCTGTCTTGCTCCTTTGGTGTGTCCATGTTATTTATCACTGCACTGGGTTGTGTAAATTAGGCATTTTTTTAAAATATAGGAAATGATATTTGTGGCTTTTTTTCCTCCAGTAAATAACTCAAAATGTGGCTCATTTCAGCCACACTCAGTATCTCATATGCTGGAATTTTTTATTGCTTATAACTTGAAACACATGCATGGGGGAAATGAGCTGGAACATAGTGTCATGGTGTCCATTCATCTTCCATCCAGTATGTCTAAGGGGTCGTATATTCAGAGTTCATTCAGTGATGTGGTTTTTCAGTCAGATCCCAGTAAGTGCAGACAAGTCGCACGTCTAAAGAACTTTGCAAACCCAACTCTACTTTCTTTTCTTTAGAGCAAAAAAGTGCTTAATACAAAATGGAATGAGGTCATTTTAATGCAGATGAAGTTGCTCCTTTTTAAATGAAGTCGTGATTACCAAGTGTACACGTCTTTGTTAAATCCGACTGGTCTATTCAGTCTTTCTTTTATCATTCCACTTCTGATGGTGATGAATCAAGGTTTATTGTGTGGAGCTGAGTGAACAGATTTTAAGAAGAGTAAGAAACATTTTACTGTCTTTGACTTTACTTTGGGACTTCTCTTTCTCATTTTTACTTTCTTGTTCTCTTGTAGATATAAGCCCTCCAGCTCAGGGTGTGGACCACAGGCATGTACAGAAGGAGCTCGGCGAGGTCATAGTTCGCTTGCACAACCCTGTTGTCCTGAGTCCCACAACCATTCAGGTCACATGGACAGTAAGTATAGCTTAGCATGCTCAGACTTTAGTTGAGTCTGTGCACTGCAAGAGCATATATTGTGATTCTTTGATTGTGCAAAATTGAGTCACAGTCAAGATAGTTGGCATTAAATATTCCTCTTTGAAGCCAGAAGGTCCTCCTTGATACTAGGATTTGTTTTATGCCAGGAAATTTTTGTCAGGTTATTCCCTAAGACTGCAGCTTTGAAATATTGTAAATAGGAACTTAAAAGTAACTGAACATCAGATAGCTGCAAAATGGTTTTATTAACCACAGTAACATCAAAAGCGATATCAGAGACATCTGGTTGTTCATCTATCTTCCATATGTCTTCAGCTGCTTCCCGCTTACATAAAGGACTACTCAGATAAAACCGGATTGAAATTAATGTTTGTATAATACAGTGTAGTAATCTGCAAACAGGAACCTTTGCTTCCACCATATTCTATATGCACTTTCTGATGCTTCAAAATAGGAATAAACCTTTGGCCAAGTTTAGAAAGTTTTGTCAAATGTGAAACACTTTTTAAAAATGTTTATATCTGTTAATAATGAGAACAGAAACACTACGGTGTTTAGACTGTATAGTATGTACATGGTTGTTTTGATTGTGGTCCTATAAATCCCTTGGTGGCAAAGGGAGTGCATTTTAAAATTATCCACATTAGCAGTTTTCCTGGTGACATCTTTATTGACCCCTGTGGACTTGTTCGCTAATTTAATGCTAAAGCATTGCTTTATGATTGCAGCGTACAGTCAACACAAAACATGGCTGCCTAATCAATCAGTGGCTGGGACCCTTTAAGTAAATAGAGGGGCCCCTTTCAGAAAGCTTTTATATTCCCAAATCATTCCATTAATAAAATTCGTGCACCACGAACGGAATCCATTTTGCTGATTTACTCAGGCTACACTGGTGAAAAACAGCTGCTTAACATCCCACTTGAAAGCCCTGCTCACTTCTTCTTCTACTGTTAACAAGCCATTACAGTGAGTTATGCACCCGTTCCTCCTCTGCATAAATTCAGCTTTTTCTGTCTCGCTAAATGGGTCCAAGTTTTAGACGAAGGACCCTTTGTGGATTTCAGGGGGCTATTACAATTGCTGTCTCTCCATCTTTTCTATGGGACATATCTCCTGTTATCATCTCTGTTGTGTATCCTCCTCATGTCCCCAGGGTGTATGTATTTGTTGCTGCATGAAATTCTTATATTCACACCACGTCCTAAATGTAGTAGGACTTGCTTTATGGTGCCACTATTTAGCATTTATGATACACATGAGACATTCCTATGTCCTTCATGGATTGCCTTTTTAATGTTGGGGGGACCACTTTGTGGTCGGATCTATGGTATGAGATAATGTCAGGGTGTTAATTGAGAAAAGTGTGGAATTGCTGGTGATAAAAGCCTCTAAAGTTTTATAAATGCAGCCCTGGAAGAATTGCAGAAAAACATAAATGCATATTATCTATCAAATGTCCCAAAGTAGCATCTATCAATCTCCTCTGCACAGTTCTGCACAGTTCTCTTTGAAATAAAAAAATAATCGTGCCTTCTTTGACTTCTTTAGGTGGATCGTCAGTCCCAGTTCATCCAGGGTTACAGAGTTCTTTACAGACAGACATCAGGACTGCCATCACCTGGACCATGGCAGACCCAGGATGTGAACGTCCCCTCAGAGAGAAGTGTGATCCTCTCTGGTCTCAAGAAAGGAATAGTTTATGAGATCAAGGTCCGGCCTTATTTCAATGAGTTTCAGGGTATGGACAGTGAATCCAGGACTGCACGGACCACTGAGGAAGGTAAGTGGAAGAATTTGCTGATTATATGTATATTACTGTATGTCAGGAGCAATAAAATCAAACTGTGGCGCATCCACTCAAATGATGAGTGACACGATCCCGTAGGCTGCTTTCATGTCAGTTTTTGCTGCAACATCATTGGTGCCCCTCTTTAAAACTGAGAACTGTATGTTGTTTAAACATGCTTCCAGGATATGCTCATCTTTTTGACCTTCCAGCTGTTTTTTTGATTGGTGGTGTTAGTGCCAACCTTCGTCTAATCCATCACCCAGCAGCCACAGATCTGAGCTGTGATTGGGCACAGCTCACACTTCCTCCTGTGAAGATGATCTGTCACCTAAAGCTTGATTCATACAGGCTCTGACAAGGCCACAGAGCAATGTGGTACTATATTATAAACAGGCTCACAGACAGATATGTATTTAGATCAAGTTTATTGTAGTGAACTAAAACTGAGTGAGCAAAGTGAAGCTAAGTGTAAAACTGTTTTTGGTTATAGTGCCTACTAAAAATTACATTGAAATTAATTACAAATTTAAAAAAAACTGCAATAACACTGTTTTGCTTTGATATACACTGGAACAGAAATACAACCACCAACCTTGTTTCAACCTTTTAACCATATAACTTCATACCTACAGCAGCACAAAAAGACAAATACAGACACTTAATACTGGAGGTGAAGCCTGTCTTTCCACTGCATATTCAGGCTGCGTGGAAAGAAGACAGTTCACATCCTGTTGGGATGACAGGCCCATTTATTTTCCCTTTCTCAGAGGGACCATATCTCCTGTGGTCAGCTAGTGCATTCACTGCAGCAGTCGAACTGCCATCAAGTTACAGCTGTCGCCAACACACTCTGGCACGAACACGCACATACCTTAAAGTCACACATGCCAAGGTACATCTCCCTAAGGTTTCCTAAACCCACATGTCAGAGCTATTACCAATGCTGATAATATTCCCTATCTGCATCCAGGTCCTACACAACCAACTTTCTGCCATAACTCTGCTGCCGCGCTTGGTCAGAGTTAATACACTGTCAAACACAGGGCTCTAGGCTCTTCAGAGTCCCTGGGACTACTGAGAAAGTGTGGCTAGACAGATAGAGAAATCCAGTTCAGAGTGTGATTAAAACTTAGGTTGCCCATTAACACAATTAAAGAATCCCCAGAGAACGTCCAGGCAGATTCAGGGTTATAGTATGCTCAGCGCTCCAGTGCTGTGTCCATCTTTGTGGTCTCCCTTTGCCTTTTTCACACATTCTCTCACTCTCCATCTGGACAGCCATATCATGGCTGATAAATGAACTCTGACTGCCATCTGATTCCCACTGCATAATTGTCTAAGAAGTCACGGCAGAGGATCATGTTTTATGCAGAGTAATTCTTATTTAAGGGGAAGGGAAATCAGTAATGTTTGTATAAATGTTCATTTCTAGACTAATGATCTACAGTACATTGATCTCTAGGGAGATCCCACACCCAGTCTTTTCAATAGCTATTGGCTCCTTTTTTGTATGGATGACATGTTTGTATTCCTTCATCATCCAGCACAGCATGCCATGTGCATGCGAGACAGAGGGTCACATTCCTGCCTGCCATACATCACTCTGCTAATGGCTCTATTAGCGCAGCCTCTGAGGCCTCTAATGAAAAATGTGTATTGTTTAGCACAAATATGCATGATAATAAGCTGCTAAATCATTCATAACATTAACTTTGAACGACATTGCTTCTGATGACTGCCATGCACAAATCCAGCACTTCGTCACCTGAATGTAATTCGGTGTTGGAGAGCCCAGAGCTTGGTGGTTGATCAGATGCTCCCTTGGAAGATTGTTTCTAATCTGGCTAAGGTGTTGGGTTCATCATTGGACCCATTCATCTTCTACCATGCCAGGGCCTTCTGGCTCTCTGGGGGCTGGTGTGGCCAATTGCATTGAGGGATGAGCACAGATTTACAGGGTGACACGTGCCATTTTGGATGGAGGTGAGGTGAGAGAGCGGCAGCACAGGAGTAATTGACCTGTCAGTATTCTGCTGTGGTGCTGCACCCCTGCCAGCCACTGTGGAAATGAGAAAACATTATTTTTAAAATGTTATTTCCAGTTGGGCCAACTGTTATTTATTTTTCCTTTTACCCCTTGTGGGGTCAGAAGATTGTTGCCATCAGAATAACAACAGAGGTTTATGAAAGCTTGGACCTGTCTTGTTTCTATCCACTCCCTGGCTGCCTGTGGATTGTGCAGATTTCACTTAGATGGGCATCACCCTGAAGCGTCCCTCTGATCCTCACCTACTGGCTTTAGTTTCATCTAGCTGATCGATGGAATCAGTCAATATGTTTACTGAGACTTTGTTTCCTTTTCCTAAAATGTTTTTTTTTTTTCTCATATTTCCTTCTTGTCTGCACTTCATCCTATAAGCTCGTTGACTCGTGTGCCACCCTGGTCAATGCTAGAGTCTTAGCGTGACTGAGAGTGCTTGCCTGACTATGCCAGGCCATTATTCTACAAATCAATACCAGTATTTTCTGTGCAAACCTACCAAGCTAGAGACAAGGATGATATATTAAACCATTGTGAAATATTAAAGACAGGTTATAGCAGTGTCAGATCTGCTCTACTTTTTATGTAAAAATCCCCCTCTAATGAAACATCATGGCAAGCTTGGGTCGTCCTTATAGAATATCAGGGCGTACAAAAATATGTGTCTGGTATGTGCATCCTTGTTTCTGTTTTGATTTTCCTTGCCGTAACTGATGGATAGTGTATTTGACTATTGACATGGATATTTGCACCTCCTCTTTCAGCTCCCAGTGCCCCCCCTCAGCAGGTAACAGTTCTGACCGTTGGAAACCAGAACAGCACTTCCATAAGCATCTCCTGGGACCCCCCGCCACCTGATCACCAGAACGGCATCATCCAAGAGTACAAGGTTGGTCCCGGCATGTCAGCATGGATTCTCATTTAAGTCACACAAAGCGAAAGGCATCACTTATTTTTGTCCTTTTTCGTTTCAGATCTGGTGTCTAGGGAATGAGACGCGTTTCCATGTTAATAAGACAGTGGATGCAGCCATACGCTCTGTAGTGGTGGGTGGGCTGCAGGTAGGAGTAGTGTACCATGTGGAAGTGGCTGCCAGCACAAGTGCAGGGGTTGGAGTGAAGAGTGAACCTCAGCCTATTATCATTGGTAAGACTGACTGATAGACATCAAATTTCCCTTTCTTTTTATAATCCTTAGTAAATGATATTCGGGTATTAAATAATATATTTGCAATAATATTGTATTTCAGCATTAGTGTTTAATCTCGGGAATTGAGCAAATATCATTACTTTTTGTCATGAAAGTCTAGGAATTACCAAATGGATGATATTGTTAAAATACTATTATTTTGATCTGTGGACTGACTGGATGTGATTTATGTGGAGCTATGGCAGATTGTGCCTGATTTGACCCATAACTGATGGCTTGGCCCGCAGCATGTTCTTATTTCCCCAGCGTCACTCACATAATCCATCTCTGAGAGCAGAGCCGTGAGCTTACAGTTATGATATGTTGTGTTTGCCTGTCTGTGGACGTGCAAATAGTTGTGTTCATGTGGTTAGTAATGTAAAGAATATGAGCATTCGAGCAGCTTTGCATCCGCATATGCAGACATATGTGCGTTGTTATCTTTATAAGTGTACTTTTTTTTCTCCTGTTACTGTGTGGGAATGTTAATAGCGTGCGGTTTGCACTTTTCCTACCATGCTGCAAGAAATATCGTCAAGCACACTGAGCTGCAATTGGAGATCAATACAGACCAGGGTCCTCTCATCTCATTTCACAGTGTGTTTTACCAGCTGTGGAGGGAATTGGGGGATAAACTAAGCAAACAACCTGCTCACCTGGGGGTTTGTTATAAGCTTTTAAGCTTTGTCTTTTTCAGTCTGTAAAATATATTTTACTGCACATCGTTTAGATCGACAGTATGTCCTGCTTCTCTGGTCAATACCTCAGATGAAATGTAACAGACACACTTTCTTTCAGCTTAATCTAGCTAACCTTTATGTTTCTGTAGGTGTGGGAAAAAAGTGAAATATTTCTAAGCTTGTCAGTATTTGTGCATTAACCTTCACCTTGAAAAATCAAATGATACACAGCAGCATAAATCTTTATGGTTTTTTTCAGTAACTATCCAGCCAGCATCATATAAGTGCCGCCTTTGTGTCCCTGCACAAACAGGTAAAGAGTTTCGGGACGTGATTATACATGGAAACCGGAACAACAGCATCACAGAGCAGATCACAGATGTGGTGAAACAACCTGCTTTTATCGCCGGTATTGGGGGGGCCTGCTGGGTCATCCTCATGGGCTTCAGCATCTGGCTCTACTGGAGGAGGAAGAAGAGAAAGGGTCTGAGCAACTATGCAGGTTAGATTGATCACAGTTTCATGCATATTTGCATTCTGGTGCCTTAACACACATTGGAAAACTCTTCTAACTTTAAAGTGATTTTCCTCCTATTTCAAAGCAAGACTATTTTGCCACAACTACATTATCGTTTTTCGGTTTTAATGAGTGCAGTCTTGATTAAATATATCAGAACACTGCGATGAGATTGAGATGGCTACTGTGTTAAAGCTCAAAAAGAAGACAGATGTCAGCATGAATCATTTCCAGAGGGTCACAGTTTTTGACAAATCCACCCCCCCATGTTGGTTATTAGCCCAGGGTGATGGAGCTGAGTGGGCAGGCTGGACTCTCTGCTGGTCACTGAAGCTTGGGTTTGTCCAGTTCTCCTCCCACACACTGACCCTGACATCTTAGTGAGAGACCCTCTGTCAATACTAGCAACCACCAAGTCCACATAATCTGCCAGGAGTACAAGATTTAATTAGAGAACAGAAAATGGTAATGAACTGACAACTTAGTGCCGTATTCTCCCGTGTTCTCGCGTTATTTCTTTCCTTTTAAATAAGTCTAAAGCATATTTATGCAGTCATATTTTCTTATGATGTTTTATGATCAAGTCAAGAAGAGCTACTATATGCTGACTTGGTTAATTTACTCTTCATTTCTGTTTGTTACATTTGTATGTATGTGTGTGTGTGTCTGTTTTATTTTGTTTACGCCACCCTCTTTACACCTCTGTGGCCTCTGAGCTGGCTGCTTTCTGGCTGTCGCTCTGCACACTGGGTGACGTTGTGGTCTCCCATTCTCTGACCCTCAGCACCTCTTAGCTTGACCCAGTTCCTTGTGTGCAGATACCCCCCCCTAAAGCACTGCTTACCTCTGCAGGCTTTTAACACACAACTTCTCTGTCTTCTTGTTTTGCAGTTCAGTCCTTCACCTTCACCCCTGCAGGTACTGTTCATTTGTCCCGTCTCCTCCCCCCACCTAAATACAGCTTCATCTCCTGCCCGCTTCTAGTGCATATGTTTAAACTGTCACACTTACGGTCATGGCTAATGCAAATTGAAACCTCATGCTGGTGAACGCAATGTGTGCCATCAGAGAATCAAAAATAGAAGTGAAAAAACATTTCAGTTTGTTATTGGCCATGATCTGGGCCCTGCAAACTTAAACTCTTTTTTTTTCCCTGCTCAAACCACAACTTTATTCCATGTCGTGTTGTATTTGTGAGTATTTCTATTGAAGCTGTCCGTTTCTGAATGGCGAGTCATTCTAATTTGTGTAACTTTGTTTGTGGCATTTTTGTGGGGTACGGTCAGACTGTCCATTTCCCTTCTCCTTAAACGGTCATATCCCTCTTTGTTTTCTCTTTTTTCGAGATTGAAATTGTGTTGGAAATTATACATCTGCTTTCCTTTGATGTCATCTAGTCAGCTGGGTGCCGTTTCCTTTCTGAGTTTTGTGTTCCTTATTTGTGACGATTCCACTACTACTGTGACGACACATGTTTGCCTTCCTTGAGTAACATTACATTTTTAATGGGCCAATTTCGTGAGTGTATGCTATCATCTGCCCTTTAGCTAATTCAGCTTAAGAGGAGTCCAAAGTGTATAAATGATTCATGTGAATAAGAAAAGGGAGAGAAGAGTAGCAGTTGGAAGTTTTAAATATTTATAATATTATAAAAAATTAATTACATAAAAATCTACAGTTTTTTCCTTCACTAATTAATTACTTTTGTGAAGTATCACAGCATCCCTTGCAGGACATTTGCTTGGAAAACCTTGGAAACACTCCTCAGACATCCTAAAGAGAGAGCAGGTTATTTCACAAAGAGTGTTGAGTAGCAAGAACAAACAAGGGCAAACACAGCATAAATTGGAGGGTGATATTTTGAATGGGAGTCAAAGTGGTGCTGAAGAGTCTTACAGTGCTCTTGTCTGCATTGACAATTAGTTGATGTGTTGAGCGTGTCCAGTCTCAGCACTCTAAAACTGTCTCCACAGGAGTGGTAAATCACAACTATGTTGAGGCACGCGGCCAGCAAAAATTAGATTTGATGGAATTTTTATATGCTGATTATGCCACTCCCACCCCCACCTACCCACGATCAGTGCTTATTAAAGGGGATTAATCTGTATTCATATTGGGGGGAAAAAAAGTGCTTATCTTGAAGACGGAGGCGAGAAGCACAGCCCTGCCGCCATGTCACTCTGGCTAACATAAAAGTATTCCACAGCAGCCCAGAAATGTGCCCGAACACAGATAGGGACTTCAGAGGCCTTCCCGCTGCACAGCCTCCCCCTCACACCCGCCTGTCAGTCCTCACTCAAACAACTGAGTATTCTTTAATGCAAGTTTGGTGGTGGGGAACAAAGAGAAGCGGCTTTGGATTTCACTGAATAAAGAATGCGGTTTCTGTCTTGAGCTCTCGGAGATCTGTTTTATTCTAGCAGACTTGCAATGTTGGCTCTATCTGGGTAAAACAAAGTATTTTAATTCCACCTGCTGGTGTTCACTTGCTTAAACCCTAATGTAGTAAATAAACTTTCAACTCTCCAACATGCATGCTTGACAGAATTTAAATTGTCTCGCTCTCATTTGAAAGCCTGGAATTGTGGTTACGAGAGTGAAAATTGGATTAAGTAAGCTTAGGTAATGTTGGTGATACATTAAAGTGTAGCAGTCTCTCTAATCTATTATGGGAGTTTCCTCTGTCTGTCTTCTGTTACTACGTCACCCACAGAAAAGCCCCCTCTTTTGCCCATGCCTAGGCTTGTTGTGGAACCGACTTGAATGAAACAGAAAAAAGGGGGAATGTTCAGCCTTCTTCTCGCTTTAATCTCCATCTGTGGAACAAATGAGCCAAATTACTAACAGCTTTCCTTTGCTCTCTTAAGTAAACCAGCTCTCTTATTTCCCCCCTTTTCTTTTTTTCCCCCCTCATTGGTATGAGGTGGTTTCCAAAACTCTTGCTGGTTTTCTGTGTTCCCCGTGATCCATTGAAGTTCTTACATGCTTAGAACTCTCACTGCTGCTTTGCCATCACAACAGAGATGGAATGGATCCTTCACAGTCGTCTCTCACTTTCAGCCATGCAGTTTTACCAGCCTCCGACTAAGAGCGGCCCTTGTTATCTGTAGATCGCTGTAATGAAACAGGCCACATGCATACCTTCTGGGGAGCCCTGCCAGCCAAAAAGCATCAGCAACTCAGCCTCTACGCTTGTAGATAGAGAAA
The DNA here is from genome assembly GCA_015106755.1 of Etia nguti. Lineage (NCBI taxonomy): Eukaryota > Metazoa > Chordata > Actinopteri > Cichliformes > Cichlidae > Etia > Etia nguti. Next base: position 26,094 of record VUQG01017060.1, read on the forward strand.
ACTGTGTGATTAATGAAGCCTCTGCCATTTCTAATCATTTTTTTCTTTGGTTTGAGATTTAATCACAAATCTGATAATAACACAGCAGCAAAATAAAAAAAAATGAAATGAGTTTTCCTTCTCATCAGGCATTTTGTCCTTGAGGAACACATGATGTCTCCACTTGTGCAAAGCAAAGCAATATGCAGTCGTCGTCATAGCCGTTAAAAAAACAGAAAGACATTGGATGCAGACGGACATCTGCACCCCTTTGTGAATCCATCAACTATCATGTCGTGCATGAAAAAGATAAATACATAGCTGCTGAAGCACAAGAGCAAAATGGGCAATACTAAAAAGACAATATTTCTTTCCTTTCTTATGGAAACAAACCCTGGTTTGCTTTATGTTATACCTGAAAAACTTAATATCTGGTATTTTTTTCCCTTTTTCTTTCTTCTCTTTAGTGACATTCCAGAGAGTTGACGGTGGGCTGATGAGCAATGGAAGGTGAGTATCGCATGAAAGTGAATCTGAAACCCATTCTATACATTTGTGTGCAGTCTCATCTAAAATGAGTAAAAAAATCCTTTACATTATAATTATTTACTTCTCTATGTCATTGGCTTTACTCAACCTTTCCTCTATAGTTACGCATGAAGTTCTCAGTAAGCTGCCTTTGATCCCAACACTTTTAAATGTCTAATAGATTGATTGATAACCGATACCTGTTGTGTGCCTACCATGCAAACACGCATAGAAATATACATTTCAACCACATCTCCATTCATGCATCGGTAGATGGACTCATAAATCTCCTCAACGGAATTAACAGAAACAATTTAAGCATAGAGTGCTTTTATTTTGTCATTTATCTTCCGCTGCTGGCTACAGGCAACCCCGAAGCCCTCTGGAGTGATAAATTTGCCTGTCACCTTGCGTGGGCAGCTGGGATCTGAGCACATGTAATAATGTAAAAATAATTACCCAGGGGAGAGGTGTGTGGAGGTACCCCTCTTGCACCCCCATACAGCCTGCTCCATTTCGCTCTGTGTTAGAGGGGCTATGGTGAATAGGGCACATCTCAATGACACCAGTTACAGAACCTTTGTAGGTATTCAAGAGACTCCCTGGAGAATCCCAGGCTTCTGTCTATCTACTGCTTATCACACCTGATTAGGTAGAATCTCCAGATCTCAAACACTCAGTGAGAGTCTGCAACTAAATCTGACCCTGAGTGTATCTGGGCTTTTGGGAATGTGTCTGCTCTGCAGTCTGGTTGCAGCATTTTTTTAAAAATATTTATGCTTCTTTCTTTTTTTTTTGCTTTTTTTTTTTTCAAATTTTCCCATTTTCTGTGCATACAACTGGATGCTACTGTGGACAATTTTGTTTGTATTGTTCTGTCAGCTGCCAGCAATCTCTTAATGAATTAGCCACGCCACTTGCCATGCCGTTTCTCATCTACTTTCTGCTGAAGTGTTTTTCCTTCAATTTTCCACATAAGTGGTTCTGATTCTCACTCCAGCGAATGGGATTTAAAATGTCTGTATTTTTGCTGCTCTATATTTGTCATATCTTTAGTCAGAAGCAGTGACTTCCATAATTTTCACAACACTGGGATGCAGTCTGGAGCCCTAGCACAAGCCTCTGATCCATTAGTCACTCTATTGTCATCAAATCCCAGATGTTGCTACTTCCCCATCTGCCCTGAGAGTGAAAATGTGGAACAGAATATCTTGGGGAAAAAGTGTTCATGTGTTGCATGAGATGTTTATTGCATTAATTAGACAATAGCAAATTAAACCACGTCTGTTTCTAGTTTCTCATTGGCTCCTGCCAAATTGCTCTGACTGAACAATTACACTTAATCGATCACAAAATAAATGATTCATGGAAGATGAATAGGCTGCAGATTGGTAGACCTGGACCATTTGACTTTGGCTGCTGAGTTGAAATTGATAAAAGCAGATAAGGGTTCATTTCTTATCCCCCTGCCAATAAGGAGATGGTAATTAGAAGGTAGTAATAACTTCCTATCTCGGCGCTGATCAATATTTTAGCACAGCAGATTTACTCCGATCGGCAGGGAGCATGGGATGAGCACCGCAGTGAACAGGTTTCACTGACACTGTTGCTATGGAGATTCATTTACATCCCAGAATACTAAACAACAACATGTTCTCTCAGAGTTAATCTAGAAAGTAATCTGTGTTTCCCCTTGTGCTAAGTGTTAGCTAATGTCTAGACTTTTAATCCAAGTTCTATTCACTTGTCTGTGGGACCATAAACACTTGATTTATGAAGTTGCTTTGGAATTAATCTCTCTCACTTGGCTTATTTATGGGAAGCTCCGTGTCAGGCATCTTAGGCAGTATTTATGGTTTCCTTCCTCCTCATCACAAGTAACTGAAATATCTAACAAGAAGAAGAAATGCTCCAAATCAAATTTCTTCTGCCAAGGTTGCCATCCATTCTAGGTTAGGCATGGATTAAGAGTTAGGTGTCAACTTTTCATTAAACGTATGACCCTGTGTCTGTCCTCCAGCCCTTCTCCATTACCCCACCATTGGAATACACACATGCACACACTCACACATATAGCGAGTCCGTGGCAGAAATCAGTCTTATTCTAATTATCCTTAGAAGAAATGCTGCTTTGTGATGAATACAAGGACGATGCAGCCATTTCCTCTGTCAGCTCCTTGTCTTTCAAATGGTCTTCCTCAAGTGGGCTGGGGGAGGACATGCTGGAGCACAAGCCTATAGCTGCGTGCATTTCTGAGCTATTGCTGGAGTCAACAAAATAAACAATGTCTCTTCTTTTTCAGCTGTTTGTAGTTTTGCCCCAAAACAGGTGAAAAATAAAGACAAAATAAGGTTAGAGAAAGAGAGTGTGGAGAGAGAAAATAATGACAATGGAGTAACAAGACATCCAGAAACAGAAGTAGAAGGACGAGACGGCTTGGAAGATGTATTACCCTATAAAAGTGCATGTGTCTGATGCACAGCCATCAATTTGAATGACTTGTCTCCCCCGAGGGCCTGTTTTGGCATTCAGGAACCACAACGAGGGCTCTTAGCTTGCCAGGGCTGCAGTTCATTTGGACTCCCCCCACTGTGGAAACAGCGTCTTCTCATTAGAACTTGTGGCTTAGGAGAGAGTGGCTGCAGCAATGCCATTACCTGCCCTTGTCCTCAGGGCCTGACTCGCACACATTCCCTGAGAGCCAACACATCACCCCTCTGGAGCTAAGGCAAAAAAAATCCCATCAGGCAGCTTGACTGGTAACTACTGTGTTACACTGCTTCTCAGAGTGCACACATATCTGCAGTCTGCTGCTAACTGAGGGGTCTGCAGTATATACTAAATATACCAGATGAGGATCATTTTTCTAACGAGGTACACTAGTGATTACGCATTTAGAAATTTTGTTTAGCATTTTAATCAGTTTCACAAGTGGCAAGTGGCGTGACAATGAATTAAAAACAAAGGCATTTAACGGCATCTTTCATTCTCATTTTATTCCATCTGTGTTCCTCATGGTAACGAGCCTTAGACGTGATTGTACAGTAAAGTGGCCCTAATGGCCTCCCAGCAGTCACCCATGACAGGTTAAAGTCGTGATGACTGCTTTTATAGCTCTCACCCCTCAAGAGGGACACAACACCTGTTAAATGGACCTGCCCTCTCCCTTAGACAGACATCCCACAAGCCGGTTCCAGGGCCGAAGTCTCACTCCCTATCAAATAAGATTTAGACTGTCTGGACGTCACCACAAGGGGTTGATGGGAAAACACAGCAGAAGGGGCAAGATATTAATGAATAAGGAAATATATACATGTGGGTGTCAGCATGTACTGCTGCACTTTTACGCAGAGCGCAAATGCATGCATTAGTCTGCCCACGGTGTGCTTTTGCATTAATAACTCAGAAAATGTGACAAAGGCTCAGCAGGAACAGAAATTAAAGGGCCTGGAGGAATTCCAACTTTGCGGGAGAAGAAATGTATCTATATAGCGTTTCCCCCATACTGAAGACTTGTTTCATCAGCTTCAGAGGTTTATGGAAAGCTTATCTCCCACAAACATACATGTGCACAGTAACATTTAAACATATGTTTTAATTTTTTTGATGTCTTCACAATTTCTTGCTGTTGATTGCTGTCATTTTTGGATGTGTGTGTTCCAGTAACATAATACAGAATTAAACAGGGTATAATATGTAATTGGGGATAATCTTGTACGAAAAAAAAAATCAAAACAAAAAAACCCCTTTTGTAGTAATATAGTTTTATGGCCTGTATCTAATCTGTTGTTTGATCCTTTGTTTCCGCTTAGCCGCCCAGGCTTGCTAAATGCCAGTGATCCAGGCTACCCCTGGTTAGCAGACTCTTGGCCAGCGACCAGCCTGCCTGTCAACAGCAGCTCCGGGGGACCAAATGACCTGAGTAACTTTGGTCGAGGAGGTGAGCGCCTCGGTGGTTTCCCACTTGCTTTGAGAAAAAAGACTTTAAGAGATGAAAGATGACTGCTCTGCCTTCCTCTCTGTGACGCACATATATGCATTCAGGATGTATACATGCATGTATATTACATATGTGTCTGGATATATATTTATCACACCAGAGGACAGCTACAGCATTAACAGCAGGGGCTTCACTGTCACCAGGCTGAGCGATGGCATATAGTCCAGCCTGGTGTCAAAGCCCATACCTCAGAGCAAGAGAATGAGAGAGGAGAGACGGGCAGAGGAGCAGGGGGTGGATGGCTGTTTGAAAGGATGGTGTTGCGCATCCAGTCGTGAAGGACAGGCACAGCTTGACTGGCGCAGATGCGGACACTTCCGCCATGGCTTTACATCATCTCCCCTTCACTGGGCATGCAAACCATGCACTACGGAGAGAGAAGCTGCCTGCTCTCCTCCTAGCTATCCCTCTTTGACTCTGTTAGTACACACACATGCAGAGCAGCAACATTATCCCTAATGTGTAGGAACAGAGAGGGAAGCAAGTGAGATATCCAGAGGATATGTGGAAGGAGAACAGGAATGTCATAATGCTACAGTAGAATTTATTTTCAACAAATAATATTTATTAAAATGTGCAACTGATGTCAAGATATACCATAGATATTGCAGCATTTTTGCTTTTTTCATTTTCTTTTGTCAGTAATGCAGAGCTACAGGTGAGGTGGGCATTTTTAAGAGAAACCCTTTCATGTAATGTCTCTGTACTCTTACCCAGATCTCCCCACTGGACAAGGGGATAAGACGGGCACCATGCTCTCGGATGGAGCCATCTACAGCAGTATAGACTTTACCACAAAAACCAACTACAACAGCCCTGGCCAAACATCCCAGGCCACTCCCTATGCTACCACTCAGATTCTCCACTCCAGCAGCATCCATGAGCTGGCTGTGGACCTGCCTGAGGCCCAGTGGAAGGCCTCACTGCAGGCCAAGCAGGAGATGGCCAACCTGGGCTACTCCCTGCCCGACAAAAACTCCTGCAACAACAGTAAGTTGCGAAAGTAAATGCAGCCTGTAGGGATTTGTGTGTATGTGGGAGGCTCACCAAGGGTTTTTTTGTTTGTTTGTTTGTTTGTGTTGGGTTTTTTTTTTTTTTATATAGAGTATGATAATATGTCAGCCAGAGCTATTGTTCCAGTGACATTAAACTGAAAGCCAGATTACAAGCCACAGGTTTACAGTTGTAACAAGACAGCCTGTTGGTATTGAAACTTTTCCCTCAAAAGTCTTGGAGGTCTTTGTTGCGCCACTGTGGTGGGAAGAAGTTGTCGTAAAAAGAGCGGTTTCTACCCCAGCAGACATCATCTTGGTTTTTCTCCAAGGCTGAATAAACATCTCACAAAGGAATACTACACTTAAGCGATCCATCTATTTACCCGCTGAGTTTTCTTGACGGTACCGCAGCTCCTTCAGTTTCAAAGTAATTGCCAATCCATTTTAGCTTGACTAATATTTAAGAAAATAATCCAAATTAATTACTTGGATTTGATGCAGGATTTTTCAAGGCCGAATGGAGTTTCATAGTTTAAACGTAATGAGTGTTCTTCGGCTTTATTCTAATACATATTTATGATCTGGTGATTTTCCAACAGTCTAAAATAGATTAATTATAGTTTTTACACATTGCAGTGACTCTTTCAAAATGTTTTGTAATTCTCCCTGAAATTATTTCAAGAAGTATGATCAAACATGATTATGTGTGATTATACCTCTCTGAAGCAGGACAAATACTGAAATAAAATAAAGTCATTCATCCCCTTTTATTAATCGAGAGGAGTATTGTGAAAGCTTAGCTTCATGTTTTTCAAATCAACAACAAATCAAATTTGTCCAGAACATATTTTGTCTGTTGCATACGAATCAAAAAGTGTTAAATAATCCAGCTTTTTGAACATATGAATCCTGATTTTATCCTGCTTGCTTGATGCTCTAACTGCATGTTTGCATGTGCTTGTGCTAACTGCCAATCACCTGATGCCACTGTGATTTTTGCCCTTTAACCCCCACTGTAGCCCTCCTATTCATTCCTGACTACCGATTGGCCGAAGGATTGTCTAATAGAATACCACACAACCAATCACAAGATTTCAGCACCACCAGCTCTCACAACAGCTCAGAGCGAAGCGGCAGTCTCTCAGGTTGGTTTACGCAGCAGAGAATTAAGCAGACTGGGACACTCTGCTCCCCAGCCAACTTTATGATCGACTGATGTCTTAATTGCTTTATTTATCTGTTATTTGCATGTACAAACTTGATATCAAAAACATTTTTTATTAACACAATTCCCTCACCATCACCAGAGATACTTTGCTCACACAGCTCTCCCTGCTTCTAATTGATCACATATGAATGGTATGGTGTTATTTTTGTTATGTGGGGTTCTGAGCGCAACTACTGCTGAATGTAAAGATGAGTGTGAGTTGAAAAGTCTTTCAAAGCATAAGGAAATAGGAAACTTAAGTCAAAAGAAAGAACAGTAACATAATCAACTAACAAATTATGGCTGCAATTGCTAAGGCTGGGTTCATGCCATTACTGCTGGTCTTTGGGAAGGCTTTGTCTCTCACTGTGTGAGTGAGCAGACGGGAGTAGGGGCAGAGGGAGTCTTTCAGACAGAGTGGACTATATACACACACAGACACCATTAGAGATGCTTGGCTGGGTAAAGTGGCAAAAATACCTCCCTTTTTCCCTCTTCCTCTAATGGTGGCCGACTACACTAAAACCCATGTTCAGAGAATTACAATGTCATTTATAGGACACCAGGGCATCCCTCTGCCTGTCTCCCTTCCACTCTCCTCTTTTATCTAGTTACAAGCCACTGCTTTAACTGCTCTCTAATTCAATGCTGAGGCACACTGTGGGTTGAAGAGAAGGATGTGAAGTGGTCATGCCTTACAGGCAAATTCCTCCTATAGAACCACAGGTGACTTATGTCCCTGTTTGGGCTTGGCACATAGTAGTATAATTTAATAAGATGAAAAGAAATAATTAAACACATACATTTCTGCTTACACTAAATAGAGTGTGCAAATATGCTTTAAAGCAACATTTTGCAAAATATATCTAGACATAGATGAGAAGATTGATGCAAAAGTAATAAGATCCACCCAGCAATTAGTCACTCATTAAACCACAACTTGTTGTTCTTTTTCAGTTTTTCTACCTGTTAAAGAAACAGGAAATATTGTGTCAAATAATTAACTTTCCATATGCTAATAGACAGATTTTCTCATATATGCAGAGCTTTCTTTACTCTAGGCAAGCTATTGTCTCCTGGCATATGTTTACAGTTACGGTAGACAGATTTAGATAATCTGTTTAGCTAATCTCAGCAAATATTTGCATATTAATGCGCAGTCTGTGGGCAAGGGGCAAGAAGCTTTCTGGTTTCCACTTGAAGTCTGTTTGTATTCTGTGACCAATATGTCCTCATTTGAGAAGGAAAGTGCAATAAAGAAAAGGAGTGCATTCACCAAAATAATTTTAAACCATCAGCTGTTATGTAAATCTTTTTTTTTTCTTTATCAGCTTTTTAATGTTATCTAGATTAGTAAACGATGGCAGGCAGCTTGAACAGGAAGACTTGGCCAAGATATCCACTGGCTACACCGGAAGTCCCGAAAGAGCATATTGGAGCCCCAGAGGTTAAGTCTGAAGACAATAGCAGACAGATATCCAAATCATTTCTACATCTATCCGATGGCTTGAAAGTCAATACAAATAGTTAAATTGTTAATAATTAAGTCAAAATGATGGCAGAGGTGTAACTATATGTGGATTATTTAAAACAAAAATATTTTAAGAATTCTCCTGACTAAGAATCTTTCAGTTATTTTTAAATAGATGTCTCTTTTCATATTGTCTGGTGTATACGCAATATATTGTGCAGTGAAATAATCATGCTTACCAATATTAATGATGCTTTAAAAGTAAATTAATCAATAACAGATATTCTGTGAGGTGAAACTTGCAACAGTGATGGGAATTTGAATCAGCACATGCTAAGCTTTGATTCAGACTTCAACCAAAGTAAACTCAACATATAAGGGGAGGGGGGCAGCTGGAGTTTCTGTGCTTTGCTCTCCCTCTAAGGACATGGAAGGAATAATGAATGTCAGGTCTGAAGGAGGAGAAAGCGGGATAAAAAGAAACCGAAATAGAGCAGCTTTCATGACAGCATGGATCTCCAGTGGGACTTGAAGCTGCTCATTAAAACCTTTCTTAGTGCAGGGGAGAGGAGGTAACTGGTGTTTTCTGTAGTAGTTAGAGACCCCAAAGACACCTTGTTCTCTTCCTACACTCTCACCCATCCTGTGAAGCTGCAAAGTCTGTGATTATGTGAAGTCCATGGTTGTGCGTTACCTGTTGTGCTCCTGAACTCTCTGTTGTTGCATCTCCATTCATTATGTAACATGTTGTCTTTATTTCTTTTTAACCTAAACTAAATATGATGATACAAGACTTTCGGTTATACATTTTCCCCACTCATGAGTTGTATTTGGCTGTATAGTCTTTCTCAAGTCTCTCTGTGGCTTTTCGCCTCAGCACTAAGAAACCCAATGAAAACAAAGCAAGCTCAAGGCTATGCAGGCCTACAGTTATAGAATGGGAGTGCCCAAACCCTGGGTATAAATACCCAAAGCTCAATCTATATTTAGTATCACTTCCCCTTTGAAGAGAGGCCCAGTTTTGTCAGAGGAGATGAGTGCGCTGTGTAATTCTTGTATAGCTCCTAGCCACAGCTTCTCTCTATATTTTTCATATTTGGGTTGAGCTGTTGCAATTCGAGTGCCAGACCATCCTTCCCTGGAAGAGGCTCATTTACAATATTGATGGCTGGTCTTGTGTAGAGGGACTAAGGATGACTGAACAATCACGTCAGCTCACCATTTATTGGTAAAAGTCAAGCGTCGCCCAGAGGTACGATTAGGAAACCCAATTACTTTCAGACTATACTTACACTGTGGTGCCACCTGCCTTGGGCTTACAGTTGTTTCTTTTATTACTTCCATTCTTTATTAATCTTATTCTGACACTTCTTCTATATTCTCATTTTTTTAATTTTTCTCTCCAGTGCCAGTATTATTATTTGTTTTGGGGTTTTTTGGTTTTTTTTTTTGTTTTTTTACCATACTCACCTTTCATTAAAGTGTTTTTGTCATTCTTGCAGGTAAGTCTTAGTAGCAGAAGAATCTATATTTTTTGGATTACAAACAAACTGCCCACTGTTTCTGAGTTTCCTGCTGTCTGGTTTTCATAAAAACAGATGGTCGACATGTACTCCATTGCTTCTGTAAATGTCTTTTGATGATAATACGATTTTTTTTTTACCATGTCTGAGCCAAGTTACTTCATTAAATTAGATTAGTGTGCATGATGTTACATTGCATAAGATGCCATATTAGCAGATTTTTGGGGCAGTGGAAAAAGTGATTACAGGCCTTTGGCAGAAAGGCTAAGCAACAGATGACAAAACAAATGTGTTTAGCAGAGATTCCCAAAAATAGCTTTCACTAGTCTGGAAGGGTGGTGATGTCAAGCTGAGGTTATTTTATGGATTGCAAGGTGTTTACGTATAGGAAGAGCCTGACATAATTGGATTTTAAAATCCAAAAAGTCCACAGAAGGTTCCAGTCCCCTTGCCCATGCACAGTCTAACATTCAAATACTATATAAAATAAATAATATTAATTCCCACATATTGTTTGCACGCTACAGGGTTGTAAAACTCGGACATATGCATGGTGAACCTTCAGATGAACAGACATGAAAATGTTCTTTTCTCAGAATAATATAAAGTACTACTAACCACCAATAATGTTATAAAAACCAAATTTACTGTGACTATTAAGTATATTTTCATTTTCATTTTTTTAAAAACAGTGTCCATTTCTACTGTAGCACTGAAAGTCAAAATACAGAACATCATGAAGCATAATTTCATGGATTTCATGGATCTTAAGATGTTTTAGCCATTAAGAAAACTCCTTTAATATGCATAATGGGGTAAATGTGCAGAACACCTTTAAATACAATATAATGCAGTTTAATATCTGCTATAATCTCAATATTACATAAGTGGAATTATCATGTTTCTTAAAAAAATCCTGCAGAACCTGAAAAAGTAGGATTCATGGCAGAGCTGTTGAATTGCCCCCAATGAAGTGGTAGATATAAGATACATTACATATATATATAAGTAAATAATTATTATAGAAACTAGACATAAAAAAAAATATTCAAATAGCCATAAAAAACAGGAAATGTTTTTCCAGGATATATTTTTGGTGGTTTTGTTTTTAAGATTTAAAGTCATGTATTGGGGTTTGAAGTCAAATATCTTTTAAAGAAAAAAATAAATAAACAAATAAAGGTTTCTTCCACAGTGACCAAATCATATAAAACTTGGTATTGAACTGGCTGGCAGATTTATAAAGATGGATGGGACCAGGTAGAATCTGGTGTTGGAGGGATATGAGTGGAAATAGATGGGGTTAGCAGCTCTCCGGTGTAATAAAAGAAATGAAAGTAGTAATAGACTCTCAGTGAATTCCATTAGGGACACATCGACACTACACAAGCCATTCATTATGATGATGCTGTGAAGTGAGATATTTCATTGTGGAACCCAATGCCCGGTGTGAAAGGGGACACTGAGGGATGGGTGGAGCACAAAGGTCTGCCTCAGCCTCGTTTACTGCAGTTCTCTTCTGTTTCTATGGAGATTTGAGGCTTTTTAGCCAATCAATCAATGAAAGCATGCTTTTCATCAGGCAACCTTGAGGTTTTCTATGGAAGCGCTGATAGGCAGGAGCCCATTGAAATCTTGTGTTTGAAAATGTGTACGACTTTCCAAGGCTGTGTTGAAACCGAGTCCAAATGGATTTGTAAACCAAGTAGTGTGTTTAGAATAAATTTAGTTTATTTATAATAGACATCTGTCAGATGGCAAAAGCTCTCCCAGTTGTTTATTATTTTTTAATTGGTTTTTGTATACAATGTAGTTTTCATACAGTTTCATACTGTGTCTCATCTTTTCTAGGTGGAAAGGGAGGAAAGAAGAAGAAAACAAAAGCTGGCTCTAAACCTACTAAAGCCAATGGGTCCAATTGGGCCAACGTTCCCCTGCCGCCTCCTCCTGTTCACCCTCTCCCTGGTACTGAGATGGACCATTATCCCAATGACCACCACGACGGTGGAGGGTATGACTGCCAATATAAAAAAATACACACAAATGCTTCCATCTTGAATAGATAATAAAAACATTAAATGCATAGAAACAACATACACACTTCGCAGCTCAGTTTTTAGTAGAAAATGAAGCTCTATATTGCACAAGTTTTATTTTAACCAAACGATCAAATACCGAATCTTGGAAGTTGTCTCAAACTGCTCTCCTTTTTTGTATTTGTCATTATTTCTCAGCCCATTTGACCCAATTATGTTGTTTTCTGAATCACCTCCCATTCTACACTGGGCCTCCTGTTTTTTGGAGCAACCAAATGTAATACGTCGGTCTATTTTAGTCTACTAATCCTGCCTATACCCAGACAATTAAGAGTTTTATAACTTTTAAATTATTTTTTGAAAGTCAGATCAAATAAAGGTCATGCTGTCAAGAATCTTTTTTTAAATACTGTGTCCACTGTTATGAAAATCTTTTGTAGACAAGTTAAGGCTTGCAGGAAAGATTTAGGAGGCTAAGAAGCCATATGCAGAAGCTTTATAACTGGCAATTCTGATACTGAAGAGAAGAAGCATGAGCTCATGTGGAAGCGCAAAAGGGAGAAAAATAAACCTGCTCCAGGTGATGTTTTGTGTGTTTTGTGGGCAGCTAGCTACACACAAAATAAAAATGGCAGTACAAAACAAATGTTTACAGAAAGCAAAGCAATATAGATGATGTCCAACAAGTTCTTGTATTAGCAACACACTAAATCTGGTTGCATTGTGCATTAATGTCATCTGACTGTTCCTCACTGAGTTTCAGACTGGTCTCTTTTGTTTATTGACTTAAGATTCAGTTACTGTATGTTTTCTCCTCTTAATACCTAAAGAATAGAAGATCACGTCTGTTTTTATCAGGATTAACAACACAGCGCTTGCTGTTGTCAACAGCTTTGATTTTTCTGCAAATAGTACTGTAAATCTGATGAGAAGCAAAGGATCGATGTGCGTGTAGTCTCTACAGGCAGCACACGTGCTCTTTTGCACAGGGGTCTTACACAAAAACCCATATACAGATGGGTGCTATTTAAACTGTCTGCTGACCCGTTCTTCAATCTATAAAATAAATAAATAAAACATGTCTGAGGTGTCTTTGTGAGTTAGTAGACATACGGGTAGTTTTGGCTTAATCTAGCTGATGAATTCCATAGTGGGGGAAAAAAAAACCCTCCTAATAGTACTGTTTTGTAAAGATAGATTTATGTTATCCTCACACACTGAGGCTGAAGTTGATATAAAAAGCTGGATTCTTATAAATGATTAATGTCATACGAGTCATCTGATATTTTTTGTTTAATTTTCATTTAATGTGGTGGTGCAGTGGTTAGCACTGCTGCCTCACAGCCTTTCTTTGTAGAGTTTGCCTGTTGCCTTGTGTTTGCGTTAGTTTCCTCTTGAATCAAGCTTTCAGCCACGGTCCAAAGAGATAGTTGTTAGGTTAATTGGGGATTCTACATTAGCTGTCGGGGTGAATATGATAGTTTACCTGGTAAGCATGGATGGAAATGAATTTTGTGTGGTAAATACAGTAAATCAACGCTGTACTTTAAGTGTGAACTAACAGTAACTTGTGTAAGTGATTGTGAGAGTGTCTCTCTTTGGTCCAGTTGGCACTATGTCCTCTTACTCCCATTTCCAATCTGGGAGAGTCATCTGCTTTAATAGGCTATCTGGCAAATGAAGAGTCTCATGCACTGTAAATCTGAGGCCGCTCTTAATGGCAGCAGATTAAAACAGTTATGTCCTATGGAGTGTGCACTGACAAATTTCTTTAATGAACACCTTCTTTATGGCTAGTATTATTTCAGCATGTATAAGCACAGCTATGAGGAAGTGAAGCTTGACACCAACTGTAATTCCAATCAGGACTGTTGTATAACAAATTGCTGTCCAATGAAAGTTGGACAAGGTCACAAAACTGTGTTAGCACATAGGAGTTTCTTTTGACATATTTTTTTTTTTGTGCTATCTACTTTTCTCAATCATCTTTTACTTGTAGACACTGACAATATCACACATCTACAGTAATGCCATTTCTATGTCTGTCCATACTTTCCAGTTTGATTTCTATAAATTATGCATAGCTTTAAAATCAGTGACCTGTGCTAAATTAAATTAGTAGATTATCATTTTTGGTTGTGGTGATTAAACCCCCAAGCGCCTTATTTTTTAAGTCTATCAAATGCTTTTAGCATTTTCAGATAAACTCATTGATTGATAATTGGGAAAAATACTAAACAGTAGAAATAAGTCGATATTAATCAGTAACAAAAATAATTGCTCTTGCTCAGGCTATATGCAACCTTAACTACATTTGTGTGGTAAACATGCATTTTCCCTCAGGTATGAGAGCGATGGTTGGGGACCGCCCATGCCTGTGCAGACATATCTCCACCAGGGCATGGAGGATGAGCTGGAGGAAGAGGAAGAGAGGGTTCCCACCCCGCCTATCCGGGGGGTCGCCTCATCCCCTGCTGCTGTGTCCTTTGGACAGCAGTCGACAGCCACCCTGACCCCCTCTCCCCGAGATGAGATGCAGCCCATGCTCCAGGCCCATTTGGATGAGCTGACCAGAGCGTACCAACTGGACATGGCAAAACAAGCATGGTAAACACAGCAGCATTAAAAAGCATTATAAATATTTAAATTAGATACTGCAGTCTCATCAATCTATTTATCTAGACAAATATACTGTTGTAGTTGTACATGTATTGTTTTTATTTTACAGTGCTTACTGTACATTGTGTTCCTGTTTATTGCTTCCAGGATTTATTCTGTTCCTGCAGTATTCCTCATGTCAACTGTGTGTGCAGTGGAGATAAACCCATTAATCATTCCATTTTAATGGGCCCATGCTACCACTTAGGCGACTACTGTATTTTGCTCACTCTAAGAGACACAATTTCTTACCCATGGTTGTTTACTCCCCCTACACTCGTACGGTGCATTCCATTGTTGTGCTCATGCAAGTCAGATAAAGACCATGCTTCATTCTGTCAGCAACGCAAAGAGAATGAGAGACTGGCATTCATTCATAATAGTGAAGTGGGTGGTAGTGGGGGAGCTGGGAAGCCTTGTCAGGAAGGAGATGTCATGTTACTCAGTAATGACTCTGTTGGTTAGAGAGCATCTCTGACAACACCAGAGGGCCAGTAATTACAACCAATTCCCACTGCAAACCGCGTCAAAGACTTTGCACTCCTCTAACAAACGTGACTGTCAGCAGAGCAGGCTGCCACTGAGGTGACAGCCATGTGTCGACAGGCCTGGAGAGCATCCCTTTATACCATCCACAGCAGCAATTAGTAGGTCATTGTGTTAGCATACAAGCTGCACTGTGGAATTAGTTAAATTGTCCATATTTATTCAGCGGCCCACATAACACAGGTCTTTGTAATTAGCTCTACATTTCCACATGCAGCCACATGCAGCCACATGTTATACGTTCGATAGTCATCACCGCTTCACATTCCCCAATATCAAATTATATGGAGTATTTATTTATTTATTTTTAACAGGCACATGCAGGGAGGCTCTCTTCCTCCCCAGGCTCCAGCTCCTCCAGTGGGCTACGTGTCGAGCACAATGGTTTCCGACCTGGAGACTGACCTGCCTGATGAGGAGGAGGAGGAGGAGGAAGAGGAGGAGGAGGATGAAGGCTATGGAGCCAGGCATCCCCGCGGAATTGAGCACACACCAGGGTCTAGCATGGACAACCTGGACAGCTCTTTAACAGGTAAGGCCGTTGGATTTGTAGCTAGAGCCGGCGGGGTTTTAACCTAATTTTGTTAACCACGGTATAATTTATTTTAATCTATAAGTAAATGTGATTTGTTTATTTTTATTCAAATGTCCATAAGCAGGTAAAATATATTTAACTCCCATTGTTGTTACATCTTGTTTAACAGTATATGGATTGTTGTTCATAACACGTTCTTCATGACTTTGGTGTGTTAATTTTTGGCCCTCAATCAAGTTTTTTAAGCACCTTTGGCAGGCTCTGGGGAATTACAATTATCATTTTCAAAAAAAAAAACAGATAAGAAAGTCCATGAATTTTAAACAGGATAGTGAGAGGGAAATTAAGAGGAGGGAGAGGGTAGGGGAGAGTGACTGTGATTTAACTTGCACACAGCTCCGGAGCCAGAGCCAACCATATCTTCCCGAGGAGATTTGAAATAAATTTCACGTGCGGCATATTCCATTCCAGACTAGAGGCACCATTTCCATTTTTACAACTCACTGAAAACTTTTACAGCCGTCTGTTAGGGGGACATATGAAGGGCATGACATTGCAGTGGAAGAGCTGGGTTCTAGATTGCTGCTCTCATACTGACCAGGCCTGACTATCCATCTGCAATGTAAAGGGGTAAAAGTGCAAAAATGGACTTTTATGATAAAAGTGACATATGGGGAATAGGTTTGGTAGAAAATTCTAGTTTAGTGTTCACCTGTGATACAGTGTATCAGGTTATGTGTGTAAACATTGAAAAATAAAGGCTATATTGAGACATTTATGGGTGGTCAGAATAAGGAAGAGAGCAAAAAATCGAAGGAGCTGGGCTATCTGAGAGAGAGAGCTCAAAAATAAGAAGACAAACAGTGCTGTATATTGGCCTACCCTGTCAGTAGAAACATTAAAGAGTGGTTTTCCAGGGGATGATGGAACAGTGGTTTTGGTAGCACTGACACATGCTGCTGCTGATGTATTTAGAGGAATATAAAGCGGCAACGGGGCCCTAATCTGCCGTATCTCTCCTCCACTGTATTACTCTGAAGACAGCACTATTTCTTTTTATCTCTCTCCAAGTCTGCCTCTCACCCCATCGTTTGACAACACAGACACGGCCCCAGCTCCGGGGTGAGCAGGAGGAAGAGAGGGAAAAGGGGAGAAGCTGCTGAGATTTATTGTAGCCACCATTTTAAGGCTACACAAACAGGGGAGGGGTAGAAGTGAGATTGCTGTAAAGTGTCGCTTGATGGATTTGTCATTGTTTTAATAATATGGAAATAGGTCTGTTCTCATAATGTTACACCAAAGGCCAGTAAATCTAACTTTTCAGTGATGTTCCAGAAAAAAAAAGAAAAAAAACCCTGCACTCTCCTCAGGGGCCATTTTTCACCAGCAGACTGTCTGCACAGGTTTTCCAATGCGTTATTCCATGCTCTGAGTTAACGCAACTTATTTTTAGCTGATAAATGTAACTCCTCCTGTTGTGGTGGTATTGCAGAGCGATTGCTTGCACGAGCTACAGAGATGAGGTGAACACATAAGTATTACTTGGCTCTATATAGGTCATGCACAGCTAAGATGTGGTAGCAGTGAAGCTGTTATGCGTACGATGACTTGAAAGCTTGGCTGTTCTGGGCGATTACTCACCCATAAAGTCTTGCCAGGTTTGCGAGGTGTGGGGTCAGATCTCCTGGTGGCAGGTAGAGACGCCTGCTCATCGGGGGGAATGATTTTCCTACTTAACGACATGCAGATTAGGATTCCCGTCAGTGTAAATCAGTTTTAGTGGCAGGAGGGAGGCAGCCTGGGTTTTACTGCCCTCCAACCGCCTAGCGTTTACTGGTCTTGCTCTATCAGTGCATGGAACATGGAGGGTGTCGGCCAGCGTTTTTTTGAGAACACAGTTTGGCCCATTGCTCTTGTTCAAGATGTGATAAAATGGCAGATATGTAGAGCAAACCTTGGTCT
>VUQG01017060.1:43629-60205 GCA_015106755.1 Etia nguti
AACCTTGGTCTGGAGCCAAAAAAAGTTATATTTCTAGGGCAAAAAGAAAACTAGATTGAATTTTTATCAAATTATGTTAGAATGATCACAGTTTGATTGGATTGCTGTTTCTGAGAATAGAAGTGCTCCAGAGGTTCTGCAGTAGAAAGTGGCAGTTAGAGCAACTGAAAAGTCATTCTGTGATGTGATTTGCTGAGGCAGTGTTCCTTCGCTGAGCCGAAAGGACTTGGAAGCTTCAGTGCTTTGGCTGGCACTGCCTATACTTCATTATCTGCTCTATTCTTTGTGGGAGGATTGGACCCAGTGGAATTGCTGTCTTTCTTTCTTAGTGAAAAACTCTTAGAAAAGAATTTCAAAGAAAATGGCCAGGAAAGATGGAGGGCTCAAACTAGTTGCCTTCGATTTCAGTTTGCTCTGTAAAAATGGGATGTGTAAGGGGGTACTCTACCTTATGCAAGCCTATATTTTATAGAAGTTTCCGTTAATCTGAGAGAATTTCCCTGCAATAGGAGTGAAAAGATGTTGCAATCTCTTCTGTTGAAAGTGCAATTCCATAAAGTCACAACCAGTGACTAAGTTACAGTCTCTTTGAGAAATCTGGTTACAGACAAAGAGACTCACAGATGGGGAAGTTGGAGAAGCCTTTGAAGGGGATTTCCCAGTGTGTCTGGTTAAATAAACCACAGTGATATTAACAAGTTTTATGTCCAATTGTTAATGTGATCTATTGTGTTGCAAAGGGAAGTGCCATCTGAGAGAGCACACTCATGTGTTAGTTGTGTTCATTTGAATCACAGCCTGCAATATGCAGCAGTCCTGGCCAAGAATCTGCTACCATTTGTATTATCCTGACCTTTTAATGAATCCTGCTGCTAACTTTTGTCCCTACCGTTCTCTAAACAACCTTTACCCTCACATCTCCCCACTTCTCTGTTACACCAGTTAGTCCAATCACATCGCTCTGTGTGAGGGAAAGATAGTGTGTGAGCTGAGTGCTTGGGTTTATGCCACTTTAGCAAAGACTGCCAAACCAGTCCCACTGAAAGCTGTCACATTAGCCGACTGTTCTCTATGTTTTTGCTTGCCAAAATGGAATATTTTTATTGGCAGAGTGATGCTTTTATATTTAAAGTGCTGGCCTAGCTTTTTATGCGAAGGAAGAAAAATTAAGGCATAAAGAAATATAGTAGAATATAAGCCAAAAGTCTGACCATATATACACATTTTATTTATTTGTGCCCCTTTGATCTTGTAAAATACTCGCTTTTGTTGTTGTAGCTTATTGAGCAGTATATTGATTAATGCTCATAGAATTTTAAATCTTTAAAGTGCTGTGCACATAGAAGTTAAAAACTGTAGTAGCTGTAGTTTTCTTAAAACTACTGCACATTTTAGACTGTGATGGTTGTGCATTTTTAAACGAGACTAAAAAAAATATGTGTGCATACCTCCAGGTGTTTGATTCAATATGATGTTTTGTGAGATGTCACCTGAGGCAGTCGTGTAGCTAACTCCGCTCTGCACAGGTGCGCTCATTGTTCTTTATCAAAAGACGAGCAAAATAAGTTGATGACAGTCCTGCTGTTCCACTGTGTATATTCTCATGTGTGTAAATGTACACACACACGCACTTTTGTGTGTGTTTGTGTGTGTGTGTGTGTGTGTGTTTATAATAGATGAAAGAGGGCATGCCAGAACAGAATGACTATACAAAGCGCTCACCTGCAAGAACAGAAATGCCCCACAGCAAATTTAATTCATTTAAGTGTACAATATTCATATTGCTTTTTTTTTTTTATAAGACCACTCAATAAGTTTATTCATCTAAATGTCTAATCAGAGCACAGATGTTCAGAATGTGAGCTCATATATCCATAGAGGCTATAGCTGTTCAATCTGTATGAGCTTGGGATTCCAGCGTGAGTGTTTAAGATAAATAACTATCCATTTACACACATACTTACATAAACACACACAAACATCTATGCTGAAACCTATGGTGTTCTACAGGGTCCATGGTGAATGGGTGGGGCTCGGCCTCAGAAGATGACCGTAATTTCTCCAGCCATAGGTCCAGTCTGGGCAGTTCATCTGATGGCTCGATTTTTACCCACTGCAGTTTTGCCCAGGCCCTGGTGGCTGCTGCAGACAAGGCAGGCTATCGCCTTGAGGGCACTAGCCTCAGCAAGAGAGGTTGGTGTGTGGGACCAGATATCCACTGCTGGGCTGGACCTTCTGCCACTGACAAATGATTTTTTCATCTCTGTTCTAATTGTTCCTCCTGTCATCTATTGGCTGATGTTTTCCCCATAATGCTGCCTTGTTATTTCCTTTTCTGCTGCTTTTGGATGCTGTGCCCGGGTTGTGCATGGTACCTGCTCTATATGGCTACATTGCGGGTATCTCCTGATCCTTAAATTTGACTTAGCTCTGATCTGCCTCTGCTTTCTTTGGTGCATTGTGTAATATCTGGGTGATATGCTATGCTTACAACCTTTTAAGGACTTCTACCAAATGCTCTCTCTTCTAATGAAAACATTTACCTTTTTTCCCCTATTAGGCTTGCTGGATCTTGATTGATAACTTTTCATTTTCCTGATGACTGTTTTGACTTCACTGTTGGCTCCGTAATATCTTTACTAACCATCTGGCTCATGGTCCTTTATCCCTCCTGCAGGTAAAGGCTTGTCCCATAGGCCTCGGCCCAGCAGTCCATTTTCAACAGATGGCAGCACAGTCGGCACACACAGCTTGGGCCACCAGAGGGCCACTAGGCCAACTCGCAAACCCCGAAGTCAGGGCACAACACCCCACCGGAGAGATGCTGGTACAGACGGTGAGGGAGGAAGCAACCAAAAACACATTTTGAAAATTTTAAATAGACATTTTAGAGACAGATTCATAAAGGGGTTATGGTAATATATAATGTAGATAACTCATGTATTCAGTTGATTTAATGTGGGTTTCTCTTGGCACAGACCTACCTCCTCCACCTGAGCCTCCTCCTTGTCAGGGGCAGGGCCGTATCCAGGGGGCCCGCAGTATAAACAGCATGGCGCCCCCAACAGATAGGAAGGCTTCTTCTCTAGAGCGCCCGCCTATGTCAGGATCCCTGTGTGGGCCAGAAGACGTGAAGAGCTCTATTGACAGACAGACACGCACTTCTCTGGAACATCATCGCCAGGTTCAAGACAGGCTGGGCTCTGCAGACCGAGCTGATGATGGCCGCAGGGGCCACAAAACAGGTACAGATGAAAATTTTTAGCCATGAAACAGGAACAGGCATTAATGCATAAAGGCTAACATGGAGATAAAATTTCACTTTAAAGCATAGTATGCAAAAATGTACACGCTAACAGGTTACTGCAATTGCTTTTTTAAGCATTTGGCTGAAAGTCAGGGGAGGCTTTCCATGTGGTTCTTAGGACTTAAAGTTTTTTTTTCATGAATTAATGTAAAAACCAATTGGAAATGTTTGTGACTGAGTGTAGATGCGTGAAAGTATTGACATTACCATCAGAGTCTTGCTGCTATTGTTCAGAAAAAAAGTTCAGGAAATCACATAACATTTTGTTCACATAAACAATTTATCCTTTTTATTTGTTAAAAAAATGCACTTCGCAACCTAAAAAAAATCTATAAAATAATTATACTCACATAAAACTATTCATTAGCAAGAAAAAAACATTCCTTTCAAAACAACTCAAGTCAAAAGGGAAGTGGAACATTTCTTGTTATTGACTGAACTATTTATGTTAATACAAAGATAATTCCTTTCATTATGGCCAGAAAACAACAATAACACAGGAGTTTAGCTGCTGCTGTGCCTTTGCGGTGGGGGATTTTTCTCTAAGTGATTGTGTTGAAGTTAGTCATGCTGCTTTGAGACTGGGCTCCCATGAACAGATTGCACTGTCTGCCACTTGCTCTGGTTTCCAGAATGCCCCCCTCAGCCCTCCCTCAGCCACCGTAATGCCCCTGTAACTGTTGCCAGTACCAGCTTGCTCCACTCCAAGTAAGGCAGGAAGCCCCAGCAACTGAAATGCACTCTAATCGCTTCAGCTTTCTTTTCTCACACAAACAGCAGCTCTCTACACTCCATCTGTGTGTGTGTTCATTAATCTTATGTGTGCGCACGCCTGTTTGTTTGTGACCGTTCGAGCTCTCCATGCTGCGCTCCTTGGACTCTTTGTGCCAGGAGTTTCTCAGACAGCTAATCTGAAGCTGTGAGACAAAGACAGGTGTCACAATCAGCATCTTTACGAAAAACACTGTAGGTGAATTCCCTCATGTTTCAGTGCATTGACTGATTTGCAGTAGACTCCAGTGAGGTCAGGGAAGGCTATATTACAGTCATTAGCGGAGCAGTGGGGAGTAGTTTGATGAGATTTCACGCAATGATGGAGACTACTGAGGGTCAATGTTATGTTGCCCTGCAGCAGGGGGTGCCACAGCAGCCAGTAGTCCCCTGTTATTGTATTTACCCTCATCGTAAGGGTGGTGGCTGCAAGGCCATGTGCGAAGCTGAGAGTTCTCTCTGTGGCACGCCCTGGCATTGCTCGTTGGCATGGCCACTCTGCAGATGTCAAGAGTGTGGGGTAGTGGTTGCAAAGTACTCTTTGTCTCCATGCATCAGATGCAAGATGTGTAACATTGCAATAATAAAAGTTAAAACTTAAAGTATTCCTCTTGGTTCCTATGTGTGTGCTTTTAGAAGAGGGGTGTCTGCCGTACAGTAAACCATCGTTCCCCTCCCCTGGTGGCCACAGTTCTGGCACAGGCTCCTCCAAGGGCTCAACAGGGCCACGCAAGACTGAGGGTCCACGACAACCACAGCAGTGGACCGCCACAGAGCATGCTGAATTTCTGGGGACCAACGGACAAGGACAGTACTCAGGAGAGTTATGTGAGTAATTTAGTACTTTGATGTTTGACAGCAGTGTTTTATGGTATATGGCATGGCACATATACTGCAGTAAAAAGGGCAGGTTTTGTAGTGCAGCAATGCTTACCATAAAATTATATAATTATATAATCATAATTATATAACTGCTTCTTGCCAAACAACAGTTTATCCACCCTGCCAGTACTTGTGCACACTTCCTGTGTTAATTGTGTCTGGCTGTTTCAGCATATATTTTCTGCAAAAGCACAGCTTGTCAGTGTTTGTGTGTGTGTGGATGGATTCAACTTAGATTTTATTGTACTGGCGGTTACTGTTTTAACTTGGGAAAGAGTCATTCCAGCTGTTTCCTTTGAATTTCTGGCAAAAATGCCTCCCAACATGTTTATTAGGTTCTTTACTTAAAGTTAACATTTTATTTTCTTTTTTTCCAATCCTAATGTTTTCTTTTATTCCACTTACTTCTCACAGAGTGATCTGCCTGCAGTTTAAACTGGAGAGAACCTATTCTTTCTTTGGAAGAGTGACACCCTCTTTGCCGGGGTAGTGAACTTTGTGCTTACCTGTGTGTTCTCCAAGGGAAGCAGTGCAGCAATGAGAACTACGGAGAAAAACAGTGTCACAGAACTGTAAATGCGATGTATAGACACAGACATACTGTACATCTCACTATGTTTTTTGTCCTCAAGAAAATATTTTCCACCTCCTACCTTACTGTAATTTTCTTTTTGTTAGAAAAAGGCAATTTAAAAAAGAAAAAAATCAAAACATCTATAAGAGAACAAATTTTCTGGTAACTGCCCTTGAGTAAAAGGGGATTTTGTTTCCTGTAAATATATTCTTTAACTTGTTGTTGCATTTCTATGCAAGCCTGATTCAGTTTGAGCTTTTTATTTCCATATACAGGAACAGTTGGGTTTTATCTGGTTATTTGTATTATATGTGAAATGAGTGGCTGTTGTGCCATAAAATAATTGTTTTATAATCCATTGTTTGTTGATAGCTACCATTAATTATTATCATTATTATTATTATTAATTATTGTTTTTGCACTGCAATTTTTGGTGATAAGCACAAAAAAACATAGCTCCTGCTGACATGAAGAACCGGAAGAATATGTGAAGAGGAGTTTCTGTACTGTAAAGTAGAGAGAAGAAAAATATATGCTAATGTACAGAGAGATATTAAAGAGTAATGCTTTGCTCACAGACACCAACAAATGATGCGCCCATTTCCACAGTTGAGACAAATTTGGGTGGCAGACACACAAGGTTCCTGAGGGTCTGAAGGACAGATACGAGGCCAAAGGAAGTACAGAAAGGATACTGTATTGCTGTAGTTGGTTATTTAACCCCTAAAATAATAGAAATATCTAGTTTTCAATGTTTTGGGGCAACTCCAAGCATTGGCTCCATTCTAGTACAAGGGTCTCCGAGCATTTCAAATTCTGTTTTTTTTTTTTTTTAATTTTTGTTAGGTTTTACTACCTAAATAATTCAGTAAAACAGCACACTTAGAATAAAACGGTTAAAAGGGAGGAGTCGCTGAAATCTATCCGCATGCTGCAGTCCGGTCAGAGCACTTACAAAGGCAGATTTGTGATTCTTCTATGGCCTTAATAGGTAGGAAACACAAAGGAGCATTTATTGTTATTAGTGGTGTTACTTCTAAATCATGAGTGGAACAACAGCAATTGTTTACATCTTTTATGTTTTGTTTTTTTGTTTCATTTTATTGTCTTTTGGTTCCTACTATTTTTTTTTATTGTTTGATTTTTACAGCACTTACTCTTTCATGTTTGCGATGTTGTCACTGGGTACAGTATGATCCAGGAAAACAACACACCGACCTGCTGGGTTCAGCTGGGTGCTGTTCATTAATGAAATCTACAGAAGCGGCGGTTGGCCTCCAGTATGCTAAGATCAGCACAGTCTTGTGTCAGTGATGTTAAGGAATAAAAATGGGTGCGTATGTTTTACATCGTAGCTTTGAGTGGAGTGAAAATGGAGAAAGGCCTTGTATATTAACTGGTAGGTCTCACTGCCTCCATGTGTGCAACCCGAGTGTGGAGCAGAACACTTTCTGTCTGCCTGACTGCCACAAAACACACACACTTATCATCTGCCGCTTTCGACTTCTCAGCCTCTGATTCTCAATTGTTGTCTTTTTAAATGACTCTTTTTTTTTTTTTCTTTTTTGGTTTTCCTTTTTTTAATGAGAAGCTTGTTTCTTTGTATGCCTTTTATGGACTCCAAAACGCTGCTTAAAACAATGATGTTTTCAATATTAATGTTCAGGATTTTTGTGGTTTAATGACTGTTTGTTTTGTCTTTTTTTGTACTGCTAATGTTGATAAAGGGGGGGTGGGAAACTAAAGGCCATCAGATGCTGTTGTACTGTTGTCGTCATGCCATGTCATTTTGGGTTTTTTTTACCATCCACCCAGTGGCCAGTGTTCTGGAAATGAGGTGCAAAGAGTATCTCAGGTTATTTTACATTCTGGTGGTGTTTATGTATGTGTATATATGTGTATATATCCATACGCATCTCCACTTGATTATGCCATTCCATTTTCATTGACAGTTTATCCCTCTCATGTCTGATTCTGTCGTCCCCTCTTTTCTTTTCTGCTGTGGACTTTTGAGTATAATGTGCTGGTTCATCCACCTTAAGATGTCAGTAAAAGAACATACCAAATTAAGATTGTCTAATGCGTTTTAGTGTCTCTTTAATACTCATTGTTTTCTTTTAAATCACAGTGTCGTTTTGTATTTATTAAAATGATAATAAAAGTATATTGTGAAATATGCATAAAGATTTGTGAGATATAAAATGTGTTTTTTTTTTTTTTTTTTTTTGTTCCTTGTAAAGTTTGGTGTCAGAGCCGAGCAGCGAGGCCATAATGAGATGAAAGGCACACTGTGCTCACAGCATGGTGAAGTGCCGGGTCAGTAGTCGTCACTCTTCGTCTTGCATGTTCACTGCACTGCTCTTCTCATGTCAAAACTAAAGAAACTTAAAACCCTTTCAACACAAGGAGTAAAAATGCTCACAATTTGCTTGTCAAGAGACTAGAGAAAACATCTTTTTGGAAGGATAAAAGTGCTTTCCCTCTCCTTTGTTCATTTTCTCAATATTGTTGGTTCTTTGTAGCCTATCTGTGTGTTGCCTTTTTTGCTACTAAAGAGGATTAAAAATGACAAAAAGAGAAAGGTGTTGGGTGAAGTCTTTCTGTACAGTAAAGGGTGAGGTCGACACCCTGATCCAATGCCATTTCTACAATACATTCTCCTTTTTTTCCCCTGTAAACCACCTTCTGTATTCACTTGCATGTCCAAGAAGAGAGTGGATCAAGAAAATAAACTTTTACAGCTTCATTCCCACGTCCTGTAAGATAAATCCATGTTCTTTTATTTCCTTGTACCTGGATCAATATCAAATAAAATATTTTTGAAAAATGGAAAATGGCTTTGTCTTTGATAGAAAGACTATAGCACAGGAGGTCAGATTTGACACAGTATGACAGACAAAATACATACAGTACATACAAAAATACAGTCAAACAAGATTATTTTCAAGGTTAAATATTCAGTTTTTTTGGGATACTTGCACTGCAGCTGCAACATTAAAAATGCAAGTTTGCCTTTTTTCTACAAAACATGCCCCGTCTAATATCTTAATAGTGTTTGACTCAGCAACAGCACAAGTTTAGTTTATTTTGTGCTGTGTGTGTATGCAGTAGAGATGTTTAGCTCGCTGTGTGTTTGAAAGGGTTCCTGACTCAGCTGTGCGTTTTATGTCAAACCAATCCCTGCCTTGATCCTTCCAGAAGAGCAGCTTCAAACACAAACCCAAATCTCCTAAATCACTGAGACAGGCAGCTTGCTTTCAAGCTCTCTTGCACAGAGCTCAAACTAAAATCTGTGAAAATTCTCCAAAAACTTGTGAAAGAAGTGGTGTAGAACGGGGTGCATAAAATTAGGAACAGCCTCTGTATCGGAATTAACATTCAGGTATAAACAAGCAGGCTGCATGGTGGTGTACCATCACCTAAAGCAAGAAAATTCAGGGGTTGAATCAGCCAGCCAGAGACTGGGGCCTTTCTGTGTTGAGTTTGCATGTTTGCATGTCAGGTAATTGGTGATGCTAATCTGGCCATAGGTGTGAATGGCTGCTTCTACGTGATAGCCCTGTGGTGGACTGGCAGCCTTCCCAAGGTGTATCCCACCTCTCAAACTATCACAAATGAGATAAGCTCCTACCCTACTGGGATCCCAAATCGCATAAGTGGTTAAGAAAATGGATAAAAACAAATTACATTACCACCTAAATATATTAAAAAGCCCAACTAATAATTTTCATGAAGGAGTAGTTCACATACCAACACAGGCAGTACCAACTACCTGCTCTAGTCTCAAATAAGCAATGAGCAATATTTTCAAATAAGCAATATTTTGGGTATTTCAGTTGTTGGATGGCATTAATTTATTTCCAATCTCCTTTTTAAATATTTATAAAATCTCTATAAACACTCACAAACAATGAGTTCATATTTCAATCATTATAGTCCATCGCTTACTTTCTAAATAATACCAAATATATGTTATATATGAGTTTAATAATCCCAAGGCTGTCATCACAACTAACACCATTAACAATTAACCAATCTGGAGCGCAGACTGACTCAAAATCCCTGAAATGTCTCTGTCAACGCATTTCGGGCAGTTTGTCCAAAGTTTGTCCATTCTGCACTCCAGATGGGTCGAGTGCGTTCAAAATTTTAATCGCGTTAATCGTGATGACCACGTTAACTCTTGTAAGCTGCGTTAACGCTGACAGTCTTAACATAATGATGAGTAATGCTTTTTGAATTATGTATTAAGCACTTGCTGCATAAAGCTTATAATAAGTCCTGACATTTCTGTCACATCATGATTGGTCTACTGAGTTTTCTACATTGACTATGAAGATCCACAGAGCTCCACAAGAGACTGGTAAAGCACCCCCAGCATTTTCTGATTCGTCAATACATGTTCAGTATAGACAAACTACTATACAAAGTTATGAAAAAAAAAAAGTATTTAAAGTTTGTTTTTGAGGAAATTTTAAGAATGGCCTTGGTGGACTCACAAACTCGAGTTCACTTTGTTCAGTCTGCATGGTTATTTCCAAAAACACAGCTGTGATCTTTTTTTTTTTTTTAATCATGTACTGTGAACTTGTTCTGTGTTATTTTTCTAAACCACAGTTGCACCATTCCGCAGATGTGGATTTCACCATTTAGGCACCTATAACTATGGAATTGTATATAAAATGGTGCTTCCGTTTTTATGCTGACTTTTTACTTATGTTACTCATGTATAAAAAGAACCTGAAAGCATTTTTTTTTATCTTTTTACCGACTTCACTGTCAGCAGTTTAGTGGACTAGTGATCGCCTGCCAAAAACTGATTTTCAATGTTTCCGTGTGTTTTTTATGTGTAATATCTTTACCTATGTTGGTAAATAGACTTCGGTGAAAATGGTTTACAAAGGGGTTATATATATATATTTTTTTTAATTACCTGGTTTTCAAGTATCTTTATAACTCTGTGTTATTGTACTTACATTATAGCCAATCCGGCCCTTTTTGTCCACTTAAAATATGTTTACAGAACTATTGTTGTATTTGTTTACAGGAATGTTGTTTGTGGCTCAGGATAACTTGATGTAATTCATGGGGGGTACATTTGACACAAGTTTTATATATTATTACCAACAAGTTATTTATAGCAGTTTAAATACGAGCAATTAGTTTTTGGCAAATACCGGAAATCAGTTTTTGGCAGGCGATCAATTTTTGGCACAACAAGCACGAGACACTGTCAGTCACGTGCATCTGAGGCTAAGCGGGGGCTAAGAGGCCACATTTCCGGAATTTATGAGTCTAACATGACGTAAGTGGTCAACAAATACTAAAAGTCAAATGTTTCGAGTTTCAATTTCAAGTAAAAGTAGAACAATTTCCGTAAAGCTGCCTGTGCAGACACGACGTGAAAATACCGAATTTTGCGCATGTTAGCTTAGGACTTATAAATTATCAAAAGCATGTTCTTGAAAATGCCCAGCGGTTTTCACACAAAGTCGGATATTATTTCCAGAGCTGGTTGAGCAAAGGACACGTGATTTAAGGTAAGACTATTGACCACGATAATGAGACGGTGTTTGTTAAATGGGTACCTGTCGGGTCATCGTCGACAAGTAGAAAGCTTGAGAAGTGGGTGAAGTTTGCAGTCAATCTTTACGAACATGTAAGATTTTTTTCGGTTTAAGTAAAAATTTGGTGTTCAGCAAATGGTAAATTAGTTGGTGCCAAGGACCTTGTGTAATCTATGCTCCATTCTGGCAAAAGTGATGACTCCATTAAACAGTTGCTTAATAATACTCATGCAAGAGGGGCTTGATCTATTATTTTCCTTTCCCACTGTTGTTCCGTGAGTTATTATTTACTTATTTGCTAACTGCCAACCACACGTTTTTAACAACATGTAAGATGTGCCAAAATCAGTTGAGGCCGTCGCTAATTATTGAATTAGTGAAATCTGATACTTAAGTATGAAATCAGCCACTTTGGTTTCATCTTGTGAATCTGGTTGAACATTCGCAGTGGCACCTTTTTATTTGTGACACAGCATTTTGTAAAAATGTTCTTTTTTTTGGTGTCCTGTGTTTCTGATGTGGACCCTGATCTATGCCACGTGTAGGCTTGTGATACTTCATCCGTGGATTCTCTCCATGAATGATTATGGCATATGTAAAGCAGACACATTTAACAGTTTGAACTTTTTTTCTTCCTCTGTTCCTCATAAATGTCAACAATTACTCACATCAGTGTTCTTTTTTTCCGCCTCTCATCTTGCACTCACTTTCTTCTTGCTCCCGGTTTTTTCTTGACTCTCCTTCATCTGAAAAACATACTTATGCAGAAAAACAGCCAGTTTCTCGCTAATACTGGTTCTTTTTTTTTAGTGACACTGAAGCCTGAAGAGTTTATTTATGTATTTGTTTGTTTGGTTATCTGTCAGAGCGTTTGGACTCATGGTGCAGTGGGAGATCGAGCCCTGCAGTTTCTCTTTGGTGTGTCGTGGCAGGGGGTTTAAAAATATCAGGCTTTTCAACTTTACAGATCATCTTATTTATACTTGCTAACTTAGTTTTTGATATAACTTTACTTCCATTAATATAACTCTTACCTTCATTTCCACATTTGTTGGAATTATAGCTTACCTCTTGTGCACTATTATAGGCGTGGCATGAGACACACAATAATCATTTTTTTCTGGTGTTAAACTGTATTATTTTGGAAAAGCACTTGGGAAAAAAAAAGATTTATTTTGTTGACATAAGGTCATGGAACAGATTTATGTAGCGTTTTTAAAAAAAAAATTCTTTATGAAATATTGGAACAGCGAGGCATAAAATTTAAAACACCCCCCACACAGAATCAAAGAATAATGTGTAAATAACCCATTTTCACGATATTTCCTTGGAATGGTTGAGAGGTTTTTGCATTCATATTTATGAAAAAGGTTCACCGATCTATCCTGACCTTTTAAACAAACCCATCAGTGCAGACTAGGAGGCAAGCGCTGCCGTTTCGCAGCTCTTCCTCTCCCTGTGCCTGGGGGGTAGGACGAGTAATGACTGCTCTGTTCCTTGCCAACAAAGCAACTTTCCCCTTCCAGTCCCATTTTTTATTTCCAGCTGTTTACCAGCATGTACTTCACCTCTTATTCATTCTCTCCTGCAATGGGATGTGTAGCAAATATGGAGTTTGTAGTGGAATACCTGTCTTTTATTTTTTTATTTTTTGCGTAATCCCAGAAGCCCTTGCTTTCATATGGCTGTAATTGTTGCATCAGGCAATGGTGGAGACGGTCTGGGGAGAGCAAAAACTGGTTAACCAGCCAGAAAGAAAAAGGCTTTGCTCAGCAAATACATACTGCAGTAGGATACAAGTTATCAGGGTGTGATAACAGGAGTGAGTGTGCATTTGAATGTGTGTGCGCTTTATTTTGGTACCAGTGCATTTGTGTGGGGAAAAGGGAGCATCTGCATGTGTGTGTGTGTGTGCGCGCGTGTTTGTGTGTGAGGTGATGAAAGGAAGCATCTACTGCTTGTGCTGCTTGTGCTGCAGGATGTTTTTTTCCCCCCAGCTTTTTTCCTCTTCTTTGTCTCTAGTCTGGTGACAATGAGTGGAGGTGAGAGGCCAGCAGTACCAGTGCAACACCATTCATCACACATGTCAAACAGTTAGACCAGCTGTGTGGGACAAGCGGCAAAAATTAGCATTTCATCCCTCTCCCTGTCGCTCTCTTCTGTCTGTCAAGCTGTATCTCTGTTTATTCCCATTGTATCACCGAATGTGGTAAATGACTTCAGAGGCTATATAATATTCCAATTGTTTAAACGAAAACATGGTGTTATTGACCAGCACTTCCATATATTGAGCTTGTTTTACAAAACATACTATCCCTGCATAGTACTTCTGATAAGGGTGCTGTTGAGATGTGGGTCTGAGGACTGGTAGTCTGTAATGACAGTGTTGGTGAGAATGATGATGGTGAGAATGATGATGCTGAGAATGGTAAACTGGCCAAGATGTCTCTGACTGTCAAGCAGTAGAAAATTTGATTTTCTTCCCAATTCATTGACAGTTACTTGGGAAAAAAAAAACAACCTAAAAATGTAGGAAATATGCAATATAAATCTAAAATACAGATCTGATCCAATTAAAATCTGGATTAGAACTTCATTGTTTATATGGACCCTAAGTAAGGTGATCTGAGCCTGGTGTGCATTTACATGTATCCAACATGTGAACAGAATAAATCATTTTGACATGTGGAAAAACAGTATGCATGGCTGATGTGAAAGACGAGCACAAGAATTTTAAAGGAAATGCATCTCCTGCTCTACCACAGTGACTATTGTGC
The DNA here is from genome assembly GCA_015106755.1 of Etia nguti. NCBI lineage: Eukaryota > Metazoa > Chordata > Actinopteri > Cichliformes > Cichlidae > Etia > Etia nguti. Next base: position 57,508 of record VUQG01017060.1, read on the forward strand.
ATTCCTAGCTGACATTAGCTTAGAAACATGCGACGTATCACACCCTCTTCATGGTGAACAGATCTTAGTGTCATCAGGATGCAGGTACAGTCTCGCACCCAGAGACTGTTTATACCTTGCAACATCACTCTGTTGAACATATCCAGATGATATGATATCACTGCAATAACTGTCACTGCAGTTATTTCTGGTTGTTTAAGTTCGTAACTGTGATGTTTTTATTGTTTTGGTTATATTTGTCCGACAGTTGCAGCAAAACAAACCAGAAATTTCTTAAATGGTAATTAAAAAGTGAATACAAACATTTAACATTTAACAACTAGCTTAGCACAACACTATTCTAACTCAGACTTTGAATGGACTAAAAAAAAAAAAACATGGAAAAAAGGTCAGAATTAAGGAAGTGTCCAAGCATCCTAGGGTTAGCTATAATTTAGCTTGGCTGTAAATTAGTTTGTAATGTTTTCAGGTAAACTAGCAAATGCCATATTCATATAGTGGAACTAAAATGCAGCTAGCTTGCTACCCCTTGCTTGCTCACTACTCTTTTGTGAATGGATATACTACATAATTTCCACCCACTAATCCCATGATTTTGCCACCTTTGTATTATGCTATTATCTATTGATTATAGCTGTAATAAATAAAGTTGTACCAATGGGTAGTAGCCATGTCACTATCCAGCTAACTGTGTCTTAGCTAGCTCATGAATATACTGTACTGTGGCAGCTTTGTAACATTTCAGATTGGTAGGAGGTGCAAACATGGGTGGACTTCAATATCAAAATTGATGCAGGTTACAGTATGTTTACTACAACAACAGCTTTGTCCATTCTGTTGTCATACCTGAATCACAGCCATCATCAGCTTAACAATTGTATCCCACAGTTAAGCCTCAGTGAGAGCTTGCTACTTGTTTTATGTTGCTTTTACAAATTGCTTATTAGATTGCTAATTACCGAACCTTCTTTTATATTTAAGTGCTGCTAATTAGCAGTCAAACTAATGGAAATTTTAGTGTTTGCAATTATGTTGCAAGTGTAAAAATTCTCTTTTTGTTTAAGTTGTTTTGAATGTGTCAGTTTAGATTATGAACAGTATTTATTATTTCTCTGTGTTGCATACCCAGAGTTCATCTTTCTATTCAACTCTTCTGGCTAATTTTCCATCCCACACTCTTCTTTATCACATCACCCTTGCCTGCCCACACTTTCCTTTCTCTTCACTTATCTGCTCTCCTTGAGATTTGTGGTTCAGTTAGGTGTGGAGTGGGAGGAGGCGTTACATTTCACCTTGCAGTCTTTTTAAAAAAGGACTATTCATACAAGCTTAGAGCAGAGATGTTCATGAAAGCTGGGGGATTTTATTCAATAGAAAAGAAAAGTGTTGGCAAAAATAAGCAGCAGTTGGTTGTCATGTATTGTAATGGCATCTAGGGAAGGTAGAAGCAGTTGAAAAGAAACTACTGCATGTATTATTTTACTTTGCTAACTTGAATAGCTTGTGTGGATATGTCTGTCTACTTACCCCAGGATATTTGAAGCTAAGTACACTTGTAATCGACTGCCAGCACCAGTGTTTCCAAGTAAAGGGCTGTAGATGGAAAGCATCCTACCCTAAGGGTTTTAAATGTGCCAGTGGCTGCTAGTGGGATGGCTTGATGAGCAATCTCTTAATCAAAGCTTAATTGTTTAGCATGATCCTGAGTGACCTGCTTAATGGAACCCCCCCCTTGATTAATGATGTGTGTTAACAAACACAGTGGGAGACACCCCAAAACCTTGTCTGATTGTTGTTAATTAAAGGCAGGGTCCAACAGTATTTGAAAGTAGATTATTTATTATAATGTAACAAAAGTAAAAACAAAAATAGCCAAGATTTCTCTTGTGCCTATGTTGCAGTACTAATGTATTAGATTTTTTTTACATTTTGTGTAGCATTATATATTTCCTGTGGTGTATATTTAAATGAATCAAGGAATACACACAGTAAAAATAACAAAACAGCAACAACATACATTTAGAAATCTTTTCTCTCACTGTGAACCAAATTGTGTCCCTCTGTTCAATAAAATTCTGACCACCAAAAACAGAAGCCTTTCTAAAACCTCCAGCTTGAAAAACACGCTGAAGGAAAACGAAGCAGCTTTGCCAAGGCCAGCTTTTGTCTCTGGTTGTATGAAGTGGGGCAGAAAAATATGCCAAACCATCCTTTTCAGCCCACACATGCACTCAGATAACACATCAGACTAACATTTCATTTTTTTCCATATCTAGTAACTTCTATGTAAGTTTGCTCCAGTTTTTTCACACAGCAGCACTTGATCACATACGATTTCAAGTCTTTGCCAAGGACCTCACTAAAACTCTGACCCTGCCTTTGAATGCTACAGTAATAATTTCATGCTTGTATATGTTAACAATAAGCTTTACAATAGAAAACAGATTAAAGCTGTTTAATTTGTGCTAAACAAGATGTGAAATAGTTTGATAGATTTTCATTCAATGTAAAATACCTCATTCGATGTATGCTCATTGTAGATGTTGAGGAAATCTCACTGCTAAATTGCATATGAGGCTGTAACCCTCTTTTTTTTTTTTTTTTTTTTTTTTTTTTTTTTTTTTTTTTTTTTTTTTTTTTTTTTTTTTTTTTTTTTTTTTTTTTTCTTTTTCTTGTTCTTTTTTTTATTATTAATATA
>VUQG01017065.1:5065-24307 GCA_015106755.1 Etia nguti
ATAGATATTTTGTTAATTTAAAAAAAAAAAAATATAAAAAATATAATAAAAAAAATTAAAAAAAAAAAAAAAAAAAAAAAAGAACAAAATGAATATTCCCTTAAAAGTGAATACAGCCCACAGAGTGAGCAGTTAAATGCTATTTGAAGATGTTAACATATTTGAAGTAAACCTCCCTTTCACATAGCATCATGTCAGTCGAGTCACTTAACCTTGACCCCTCAGCTGTATTAGGCTGACTGGGTAATGTTGTCACCACGCTGGGCGGATGGGTTGCATGGTCACCCAGGTTCAAGAACAAGGCGACATAGAAGCGTTGGATTGATACCATAGCTGTGTCTACTAAAAATCTGAGACGAGTTCAGATCTCAATGATTTCAACTTTAAAAGTGAGTGGTCAGTTTTTTTTGAAAATGTTGTGATGTGAGAACTTCAGAACAATGCAGGATTTTGAAATTGATACTATAGGTGCGTTTACTAGGAGGCTAACGGCTTTTTGTTTTGACCATGTGCAGGAACAAATGAAGGCCTGGCAGTCTTAGGAAGGTTAAACAATGAATACTATTGCTACATAGTATTATGATTGTTATTATTATTATTATATATATTTTGTCTTTTGGTCATTAGTTACAGTTTTTCAAACCAAAAATGATAAAATGCTCAGAATTACAATTAAATAAAAATGTATTTTTGTGAATTCATTAGCAAATTAATCATGACATTCTGTGATCAAGCAAGTTGAAATCTGAAAGAAGGAAAACCTGTGCAGGGTTACTAGAAGGCGGTTTGAGAAGAACAGACAGCTCACAGCCCTGGAACCTGTTGTACATTGTAGTCACTTCCCTGTTTCACTGTGTTTGTAGTACAGTAATCCCCCTGACACCCTGCTGCACAGAGTTAAGGTTCCGGAGAGAAAACGCACAATCCACACCCACACAACATGTTTGTGCTGCTGTTTTCCACCTGAGAAGAGAAATGTCTGTGAATTAATATTTAGGCCATGGTGGTACAGTAATAGCACATGGGAACCAATGATAGTGTATGCTAGAGCAGCAGCATTGAGCCCTCTGTCTGTGTCTCTCTGTCCAGAATGGTTCTTTGAGTTTGGTTTCGTTATCCCCAACTCCACCAACACATGGCAGTCTCTGATAGAAGCGGCTCCAGAGTCCCAGATGATGCCAGCCAATGTTTTAACGTGAGTCTCTGCTCAGATGTTTACTCTGTGCTTTGTCTTGTGTTTCTGTACTTGGACCGTCTCTACGTTTTAATGCCATAGAGCTGTGATAGGCTTTTAATCTGGCCTTGAGTTACATCAGGCCTGCTTCCATGGTGATACAAAGTGTACATCAACACACAAGTGGTCTTATGTTTTTGGCGGAAATATATTTGCATACCTGCATTTTATTCTGATGATCTGAACATTTGCACATAGTCGGCCTGTGGAGTTTCAGCGACGGAATCATAAAAGACCCAGTAGCTGAGCTTCAAACCACACAAAGTGCCGTTCAGCAGTCCTGCATTCTTCTTTCAGTGTGCCGGGAGGTCCTCTTTAAACAGATGACTTGGGGAGTCAAGTGCCACATTTAGTTTTCTTTTATTCTACCAGTCACAGCTGTACAAAGTTGTGCAGCATTCATGTAACTTTTGCCCTGTTGTAGTAAATTTTCCGTTATGTTTCACTTTTACTAAAGGCTGACACTTGTCTTTGTTTTCTAGTGGTAATGTTATCATAGAGACCAAGTTCTTCGACGATGACCTGCATGTCAGTACTTCCAGGGTACGGCTTTTCTACGTCTGACATTTACCCCCCCCCTCGAGTCTACCTTCCTGAATGCTGACACCCTGCCAAGGTCTGTAAATTCCCAAGGTTAGCTACAATTCGCAGCAGTAAAGAGCTCATTGCTGACGTGGGATCAGCATGTTGGGGTGAAACCCACCTGTGGCGCCACAATCAGTCAAGTGAGCTCGTGTTTTCTAGTTTTGTGTCGACTTGAAAACCTCTGGACCTTGGAAGAAGAGGAGGAGAGAGAACTCGATTGCTTCCCCTGTTCCAGGATCACCTCTCTCTCTGTTTTCCTCTTCGGACTGTTTCACTGTAAACACACGATCACTGATCTCAAGTCAGCTAGGAAAGCCCTCTGAAATGACCCGATTTGTGTTTTTCTTTTTTGTAGTGCTGCCCTATCTCACTCCCAGGTAGCATTTACTCAGGAACAGACACATCAGACGTGTAACCTTCTGTGAATAGATCTCATGTTTTCTAATCTCCATGTGTCATTTGGTCAAAGATGGACTGTTGTTGTTGAGGGAAGGTGATGCACTAGAGCAGGGGTGGGGGAACTCCAGGCCTCAGGCACTGGTGTCCTGCAGGTTTTAGATATCAGCCTAGGTCAACACACCTGAATCATATGATTAGTTCATTACCAGGCCTCTGGAGAACTTCAAGACATGTTGAAGAGGTAATTTAGCCATTTAAATCAGCTGTGTTGGATCAAGGACACATCTAAAACCTGCAGGACACTGGCCCTCGAGGCCTGGAGTTCTCCCACCCCTGCACTAGAGGAAGGGGGATGAGATGAAAGCTCTTATTGTCATTTTAGGTGCTACAACTAAATTTTATTGGAAACTCAGATAAAATGTATAAACTTGTTACAATGAACACTGCATATTTTACATAATTCTAATATAAAGTAGTAGAGACTAAGCTCATTTCCTCTGGCTGTGTCCCATTTCAGAGGCTGTCTGTGAGCTCCCACATTTCTCACACGGTATGTCTTTACTGGTGAAGGTGACATTCCAAAGCAGGTGAAATGCAGCCTCCTTCCTGCATTTGAGCAACAGAATGAGCACAACCTGTGCACTCTTCTCCTCTTCAGATCGTCAATGTTTTTTCTAGTCATTGATTAGAATTGCTTGGTTTTTATTGGAGAAATGGAAGAAATATACATTTGTGGATATATTTATCTTTACACATTAACCCATTCATAATGTTTCACTTTGATGAGTTGATGAGGCCTGGCTAACAGTGCAGTGCTTATCCCCCGTTAGTTTTCTAAAGTGCTAACCTTAGCACGCTGACTCATGACTGGGACACATCAGCTTAACTTGATGCTTGCAACAGTGGTTTCAGTGTAGTCTGATAGAGGGCTACACATGTTTGTTTGGTTTTTTTTTTTACTCTTCCATGACATTAAACTGGATAAGTGGTTAAAATGAAACCTTCACACAGTTATGACATGATTAAAAACTGTTGTTATTCATTGGTAGAACAAAACAAGCTTTTATTATGTTAATTTGTTTTAATTGACCTTCACATGACTTAATTCTGATATTTCACTTTGAATAAAATCATTATCAGGGTGAAACCAAAACATGCGTCATTTTATCTTTACCCCAGCTAGATCCAGATGGTAACAGCAGCCTAAATTCTTTTACAACATCTTTGCTTTGCAAATTCTCACTAGATTTTTTTTTTTTTAGCTTTGGCTTCCTATGTAGTTCACACATTCAACTCATTATGTGTTTTTCTTAGCTCCTATCTGGGGTTTGTAAAATAGATTTGTGTTGTAATATAATGGGAGGTGTGGATTAAAGTTACATGATGTTGGAATAACATGATGTGTGCTGTTTATTTTATTAATGTTTTTCCCCGACCTGGTTGGGGAACAATTTCCCCATCCAAGTCCAAACGATGCATATAGAGTTGTTGGAAAAATTCCCATGCACCCTGAAGTATCTTAGCACAGGTAAAGACTTGATATGATCTTCTATGGCTAGGCCAAAAAACAGGTGGAGTCTCCTCTCTAGTACTAGGGCAAAGACTTCCACGGGGAGGCCAAGGAATGTAATTCCCCTAGTTACCTGTGGGACCACCATCACAGTTTGCCAATCCAGAGGGGGACTGTCCCTGACCTCCACACAATGCAGCAGAGATTTGTCAACCAAGACAGCCCCACAGCATCCACTTCACTGCAGTTACTGGTCGGCTGGCTCAGCTCAGCATCTCTCTTCGCCTGAGTGTCAACAACCCACGACCTAGGGTGTCCTGGTGTTAAGTGCACTGATGACGTGGAAATCTCTTCAGTTTCATGCAGATTAAATTGAAATTAATTTGATTGGTTGAACATGTATTCTTGGGGTTTCCTCTGTTCTGGTAGCTGCGCTCCAGCAGAGTAAAGCTGCCACATGCAGTTTGAGCTTCATTCAGCGGTTTTAGTGAGGTTCGGCTTTACAAGCTGCATATATAAAACCTATTCACCCAGCAGAGAATCTATAATACACTTAAAACCTGCTGTAAATAAAAGAATCGGTGAAATGTGGCGCTCTGAATACAACCTGCTGATAGTTGGAGTTTAGATTCTCTGAGCTGTAGAGTCAGAGCTGTTTAAGAGTTTGAGAGCAAAGATTAAATATAAAAACCGAAGTCAATCTTATAAAAATGATGCATTAACTGTTTCTATTCAGTCCTCCATTTTCATAGGCTCAAAATTAAAAACCTATTTCATGCATATATATAGTGATTTGGTTAGGTGAAACGGCACCAGATCAGTGGTGCACCTGATCTTTACCCCTCCATAACTGTGTTTAACCATATGCTGACTTTTTAAAAAAAAATTTCACAGCAATTTTACAAATATTTATATCTTTTAAAACCTCTTTAAAAAAAGATTGCTGTAACAATTTTGGTGCGATTGTATGTCCTGTAATTAAATGAAGGTGCACAGAAAATCTACCACTCCTGATTTTAAAAAACATACGTTTTTATGTTTTGAACAAATAAGTTTAGAAATGTATTTAATATACTGTAGTTCGTCTTCAGTGGTGATTTGTGATAGTGGGATGGCAACAAGAGAGAAAGGGAAGGATTACAAGATGGTAGTGAGACCTGCTGTGATGTATGGTTTGGAGACAGCGGCACTGACACAAAGACAGAAGGCAGAGCTGAAGACGTTCAGATCTTCATTATGAGTGAGCAGGATGGACAGGATTGGAACTGAGTCCTTTAGAGGGACAGCTCAGGCTGAGCAGTTTGGAGAAAAAGTGAGACGAGGCTGAGATGGTTTGGACATGTGCAGAGGAGGGAGAGTGGATGTATCAGATAAAGGAAGATGAAGATGGAGCTGAGAGGCAGGAAAAGAGGAAAAAGCACATGCTAGGGACAGGGTGAGATGATCCGCTGTGGGATAAAGGAAAAAATTATCACATAGCAGGCAGAGGAAACTCAACCGTTGTTTGGGTCAACGATAGATGACGGCTAGATTTTGGAGGCTAACTGAGACCTGCAGGGGGCAGCAGTACTTCTGTAAGAATGCCTTTATGGCGTGTAAGGCCGAAGAAAAAAGCGGACTACATGTCCCAGTGTAGTTTGCGGCCCACGCGGAGGGGCTCCATCGGTGTCGACCTTGGGCTTTGACGTTTAAAACATGGCGAATAAGGAGCCGAATGTAAGTGTTTGAGATGTGACTGGTTTTGAATGAAGAAAGCATTATCTTTATTTTTGTAACGTGTTTATCTGGCACTAATGTGACCGGTGACGAGGCTAAGTTAGCATGCTCCATCAGCTTGAGCTGCTTTGCTAGTATCGATGTAGTTCACTAACAGCGCGGTTAGCAGCGACAACTGCTGTATGTGATCTAGTAGGCGGTATACTTGGCATACTTACCCACTTTACACGATACAGGTGAGGGCAGGAGAGAGCGGGACAGGGCGACTTTCACACTGTAGGCAATCTCATGGCATTACATGTAGCTGACCTTCTGTTAGTAGGGTAACCTGAACTGGGCTACAGGCAGAGCTGTTCTCGACATTAAAATAACCTGCCGACAAGCTACTGTTAGACCTTTTTTCTGCTTAAGGATAGCGGGTTTTTTTCTCTACTACCACATATGGTTTTCAAGCATTCATCGTTTTTCTTAACTACCTAAACATGCCAATGTCAGCTAACAGCGGGCGGGAAGCCGTGATCCACCTTGGACAGGTCCCACATCCATCACAGAGCTAACACAGACACAGCCAATATTCATGTCCACATCCTTGCGTATAGAAAACCCGGCTGGCATGCATGTGTTTAGGCTGTGGGAGGAAACAATCACAGCCACGGGGAGAACATGCGGACTCCAGGCACAGAGGCTTAAGTTCAAATCCACAACCTTGGTGCTGTGAGGTGATGGTGCTAACCACTGCACCATCATAGCTCCATCAGCTAAATGATAAATCTGAAAAATCAAGCTCGGCCGTGATATTACACCTGACATCCCATAAACAGCACCAAGATACTGATTGTATTTTTGTTGTTTCACTCTGGCCACCACATACAAACACAAACTGCAGCGGTTCATCCAGCACCTGAGGGATCTGGCTGGTCGGATGTCCTCATCTGGTGGCAGAGGGGCCGGATTAGGACTGAAACTGCTGCTTGGAGCTGGTGCATTGGCATATGGCATTAAAGAAGCCACCTACACAGGTAAACACACATGTGGAGTTTTTACACCGTGCTTTAAATATGTGGCGGACTGAGTAATGCTATGGTGATTTACAGAAATAGATCTGAAGACCTGTTTAGAAACTTCACTTTAACGAATTGTTAATCACGTGGTGTGTACTAGAACTGTACTACTACTGTACTACTACTGAGTGAAAGATGGTGACAATGCAAGGTTTCAAAAGTTAAGTCATGCTAATATAATTGTGTGTGTGTGTGTGTGTGTGTGTGAGCAGTGGAGGGTGGTCACAGAGCCATCATCTTCAACAGGGTCGGAGGGGTGCAGATGGACACGGTTCTGGCTGAAGGGCTACATTTCAGGTAGAGTTACAGCTAGTGTCAAGAGGCGTAATACATTTACGTGAGTCTAATGATGATACAGATTTTGCACTCAGCACAATTAAATTAAATCTCCCTGAAAATTCCCTGAGAAACTGACTCTTAGTTCATTAAAAAAACAACTTTTTACTGTTATTTTTGTGAGTCACTTTGCCTGATGACACCCAAAACGGTGTCCAAACCACTTTTATGTTTGTTTGAGAGGTACATGACTAGGCAGAGTCAAGGATTCTGGGTGTGCAACTTACACTGCTTGTGCACAGTCCTCCAAAAAAACCAACAGCTTGTAGCCCAGCAGCGTTTGCTATGATTGACAAGTGTGCCTGAAAAGGAAAGGACACCAGCTTTGACTGTGAAGGGGAGAAGTGCAGGGAAAAAAAGGTGAAGAAGACAGAAGCAGCAAGAGAACCACATACAGCAGCTGCAGTGCAACAGTTTCTTCGTTTTTAACACTCGGTTCCACTTTAGCGCTTTAGGTTTGGACTTTGCTCTTCTTGGCTGGTTCTGCAGATTTTTGATGCTGCCCCCTGGTGACAGTAAACAGTTAGAGCATGTGGCTGCAAAGCTCTGTGTAGGCTCATGGCCCAGCTGTACTGATCCCTTTAGTTCTTTGGTGTAAAGAACTACAAGAAAGCCATTGGCTTCACTACTGCAGTAGTGCAGGAGAGGAGCCCCAGATTAAAAAAAAAAACCCAACATATTAACCTTTTATGCTCTATATGTGTTTTTTTTAATTATTTGTTTTTTTTTTATCAGATCAGGTAATCCTGTTTGCTTTTTGTTTTTGTTTTTTTTGATTGTTTTTCTTTTTTCAAAAGATTTTTCAAAGTAGCCTCCCTTTGCTTTGATTACTGCTTTGCACACTCTTGGCATTCTCTCGATGAGCTTCATGAGGTCGTCACCTGAAATGGTTTTCCAACAGTCTTGAAGGAGTTCCCAGAGATGCTGAGCACTTGTTGGTCCTTTTGCCTTCACTCTGCACTCCATCTCATCCCAAATCATCTCGACTGGGTTTAGGTCAGGTGACTGTGGAGGCCAGGCCATCTGGTGCAGCACTCCATCACCCTCCTTCTTGGTCAAATAGCCCTTACACAGCCTGGAGGTGTGTTTGAGGTCATTGTCCTGTTGAAAAATAAATGATGGTCCAAGGGTGGAGGGTGAAGGTAACAGTTGTGCCTGTGGTAATTGGAGCACTAGGTGCAGCGACTCCCAAGCTAGGCAAGTGGCTCCAGCAGATCCCAGGAACAACATCTGAAATCTCTGTCCAGAAGAGCACAGTCCTAGGAACAGCAAAGATACTCTGCAGGACCCTCAAGCTCCCAGGCCTCTGGTAGAGGACCTGAGATTGAAGGATGGACTGCCCTTACATTACATTTTTGAATAATATAATATAATATAATTAAAGACAAGAAATGGGCTGTGAGCTCTGTGGTAAGGTCAAGACATTACCTTTAAAAAAGATTATGAATTAAGAATACTAAAGGTGATCACAGCACGTGATATTTAAGTCATTAATAACTTAAATGTGAGTATTCTTTGAAATCTTGATCAGCTTTGCTATGACTTTCAAATCTTTTGCAGGATCCCATGGTTCCAGTACCCTATCATCTACGATATCAGAGCTAAACCCAGAAAAATCTCCTCTTTGACTGGAAGCAAAGGTAACAAACATGGGGGCTTTCTCGTTCTCACTCTGTCACACGCTCTCTGTCTCGATGCTTTATTTGTTATTTGTAGTATTGATCTAGCTTGTGCATGAGACAGCTGCTGATGAATGTATTGATGTGCCAGTATAATAACTGAGGCAAAAGACGTGTTTTAAGTCCAAAGTTACAAACCAAACCAAAATTGTTAGAGAGGTGGCAAAGAAACCATTCAGTCATTTTTGGTGTGTGCATGTTTGTATGTAGATCTGCAGATGGTGAATATAGCAGTTCGGGTGTTGTCCAGACCCATGGCATCCAACTTGCCAGCCATGTACCAACAGCTGGGGAAGGACTACGATGAGAGAGTCCTCCCGTCTATTGTCAACGAGATCCTCAAGTCTGTGGTAGCAAAGTTTAATGCGTCGCAGCTCATCACACAGAGAGCGCAGGTACTGCAGCACCTTCGCACTGCTGGGAGGGAATCATGTTTTTCCTGTTGGTCAGTTACTGTGATCAGCATTGATAAGTTGATCCAGAACAGTAAATATAATAATCAGCTGATTCGACTGTAAGCTGAGTTGACACACAGTGCAGATCATACTTGTGTTGGTGTGTATCGTTTAGGTGTCTCTGCTGGTGCGCAGGGAGCTATTTGAAAGGGCCAAAGACTTCAACATCATTCTCGATGATGTCGCCATTACTGAGCTGAGTTTCAGCAGCCAATACACTGCTGCTGTGGAAGCTAAGCAAGTTGGTAAGGCTCAATATGCCACACTGTTATCAAACAGTGATTCAGACTGCTCCAGTCTGTCATTAGCATCACTGGAGCAACAAGCGGTGAAAATGCTGTTGCCATAGTTCTCATTATTGTCTCTGAACTAAATGTGGCTGCTTGGGTTGCATTGACCACGTCTGTTGTCTTAAAGTGTGACTGTGTGTGTGTGTGTTTAGCTCAGCAAGAGGCCCAGAGAGCCCAGTTCTATGTGGAGAAAGCCAAACAAGATCAGCGACAGAAGATCATCCAAGCTGAAGGAGAGGCTGAAGCCGCTAAAATGGTAAGCAGACACTGACGTGGTCTCAGTGCAGTGTTAGCAGCAGTTATTACTGCACAACAAAACCCTGCTCTACTGTTTTTCTGAGAACCTGCCACAAGCTGTTAGACGTCAGCCAAGAAATAAAGTTGTTCTCTGTTATGTGAGTGTCTTTTCCGCGCAAACTGAAAGCAGGGATGTTGTACCTGAAACCTCTATGGTTTCAAAATGTATGTGAACCCGAGTCAGACAGCAAAACAAGTGCTGAGAATGAACTGTGAGAAACATAAATATCTATAGAGAACAATTAAAAGTAATCATTCTCTGCCTCTGCATTATTTCTTGTCATATTGTATAAATGTCGTTAATAATCTAAACACAAACTGTTTCCTTCAGCTCGGCCAAGCAGTGACTAAGAATCCTGGTTACCTGAAGCTGAGGAGAATCAGAGCGGCACAGAACATTGCTAAGACGGTCAGTACGGTCCTTCATTGCTGTTTTGTCTTGATGCTCAGTAAAAATCCCAGAAATGCATGCTCTGGGCTTTGAGGCATCCAGCAGAATTCCTCCCCGAGGTGAAGATGTAGACTTTAACTCCCAACATTGGGAGGTGGCTGATGATTGCTGTGTCTTCTTCCAGGTGGCATCGTCTCAGAACAAGGTGTATCTTAATGCTGACAGTTTGGTCCTAAACCTACAAGACCAGGCATTTTTTAACAAGTAGGTTTACCCACAGTCTCTGTCACTCACAAACACACAGGCCAACACACAAATGTGTGCATCCCTTCATTGTTTCATTTTATTACTCGGACCATGCACAGAATACCAGTTTTGTACCAGATTGCACTATCAGCTAATTTCCATCTGCATCACTTCAAAGGACACTGCATCCTCTTTTAGTTTCCACTTGTCTTGACTGTGAACGATTAGAGGCTGAAGCTCAACTCTCACGTTCAGTTTTATTGGTATCTGCACGCAATCAGCTGTAAAGACTGATGGGATATTGTTGTTTCCCGGGCGGGCGAGTTGAAAGTCTGAGTTGAGTTGAAATCTCAGTGAATGTGAATGTGATTCCTCAAGATGGAAGTCACATAGGACTTTAAATATTATACCCTAAGTGCATCTACTATGAGGACTGGTGGATGTTAGTATTTTAATATTTCCAAACCAAGACCTCCAAACAAAAACTGAGCTTTTTTACCCCTCAGCTGTGAAAGGCTGATGGGGTATTGTCGCCACCAGTGTTGGTCAAGTTACTTGAAAATAGTAATTAGTTACTAATTACTGATTATGTCTCCAAGAAAGTAATTGCATTACTTTACTGATTACTTATTTCCAAAGTAATTGGTTACTTATTACTTAGTTACTTTTTAAAAACATGATACACGACCTGAATACGTTATAAAGCAATTGACCTTTCAGCCCAATTCTATTTTTTCTGCATATTCCAGCATATAAAATAAAATAATGTTTTGTGTTTACACTCACTCTTTCAAATAGATGCAAGTAAAACACAGCAGAAAATAATTAAATCAAAGATTCGGCAGCACTGAGTCCTGTCGCTCTTAAATCTCATTTTCACCTGTTTAGCAGGAGTGTAGCAGGCAGACCACGCAGAGTGTACAGCAGACACTAATGTTTTTGTCACTTTTTATAGAATCAAACTCAAAGTAATGTCAGTTCTTCCACGCTTTAAACGCTGTATGGTCACACTCTTCCTCACTCCATATTATCCATTGTTGGTCTGCACACGTCTGTTGCTGCCACGGACGTCGCACGCTCGTACGTCATTGTCATGGGACACTAAACCGTGATTTTGTTTGTGAGAGTAACGCAGTAACGCAGCGTGCTTATGAGAAAGTAACAGTAATCTAATTACTTTTTTGCAATAGTAATCCCTTACTTCACTCGTTGCTTGAAAAAAGTAATTGGATTACAGTAACGTTACTGCCCATCTCTGTTCGTCACCCAGGCAGGTGGGCAGCATGCACACTGAAGTTTGTAAATGCAATAACACACAACGACCTTGAACTCAGTTCAAGGAGTCAACCAGAAGGTCAACCAGGGGTCAACTTGACCTCTGAACTTTGTTCAGGGGTCAAGTTTTCTGAAAATCTTGTGAACACGATAAATCAGGAAAGATGTCAACTAGGATTTTCAAAATGATACCATAGCAGCATCTATTAGGAGGAATGGCAGCAGTCATTAGTTTTATATAGTGCCAAATAAAAACACAAGCTAGTTCCTCTGGAAAATCTATGAACACTTTTGAGGCTTTCTTTTTTTATCTTATCTTCTTTATTTTGTCCACAACAGATAAGCAAGAAAACAGCCAATGGGCTTCACATCTTCAAACTCGTGACATTTTTTTTTTGTACATGCAGATTTAGTTAAACTAAATTTAATGACTTAAATGTTTAATATTTATTCCCTGTTCATTGCTAAAAGATCTGGTCTGTGCTCTGTGTTGCACTCTGAAAAAGCTGAGGCAGAAGCAACAAGGTTGTTAAATTCCATTTCTGTGTTGTACCACTGAGTTTATTTACACTCCTGAACGGTGTTGTGCTCGACAGCAGAGTTGTGATCTGAGTGTAACTGTGTGTAACAGTGTAGGCTAATGTGGTGTTCCATTGTTTTTCAGTTTGACAATGGGTGCAAAGAAGTGATGAAGAGGACACGAGCTCCTGCAAAGGCAGTAAAACTGTCACGATCGTCAACTTCCTGTGAACAGTGTTGATTTTGCTTTGTGCTACTGGAAAATCAGCAAACATGACTGGAAACTTGATTTCTTTATGGTTTTCTTGTTTTAATTCTCTCATGTGTCGGAGTGACTTTCATCAATGAGTTATCTAGTGAAACACAAAGGGGACGTTGTTAAAATCTACATTGAATAAATCTAACAGATTTATCAAAGAAAAGAACAAAATCAAGATTAAAAAAATCCACTTTTACCAGAGCCTTTTGTGTTTAAGGATTTATGCAACAGTACATATGGATACTTAAGAAGATCAGAGACTTCTGTCAGGAGGAGCTCATTGGTCTAAAACGCCTGAGCCGCTTGTCTAGTTTGGCTGCCGGTGTTCGTTTTACACACGTTTTATCAATAAATGTTCCTGTATCCTCTTACAGGTATGACATGAGAATGTTAGCTCCATTTACACCTGTGCTACACATGTTTGGTGATGTGTCTGTTGATAATGCAGCCACTGCTGCTGGCAGACCCACTTGTGCGTTAAGAACTTTTTCTAATAAACTTTATTATTTCTATTAGTTACACCACTCTACTAACCAACTGTCACAGGTTAACTGCAGGGTTAACACAGGGAGGCAGACAAGCGCTCATGCTCATATTCACACCTGTGGCCAATTCAGGATTGCCAGAAAACGCAACTCATGCATGTGATGGGACTGTGAGAGGAAGTCGGAGGTAACCTACGCAAGCGCTGGGAGAACATGCAGGCTCCACAGATTTGACTACACTGTTAGAGAAAAGGAAAATAAAAGGAAAATGCAATATCAAACAGCCTACTGGAAGGTTTGTTGTAAGACAGCTTGATATATAATATAATTATATATACCAAAATAACCAAGTGCCAACAGGCTGTCTAGCTAGCGTTGGCTCCAGCCCCACCGCGACCCTGAAAAGTGGAAGAGTTCGATGGATGGATGTCTCCTGTGGTATTACTGACTGTTATTACTAGTCGGGATAGCTGGAGGCACTACACCAGTGCAGGACTGCAGGACCTGGTGGGTTCTAAGGATCTGTGTCAGCCTGCTGTGTGCAATTCCCGAGTCAGGTTTATGGTGTTTTGCCGTCACATCGCATGTGATGAAGGTGGGAGTATGCCCACCAGAGACCAGCAGTTTGCACATAGATCCAATCTGGAAATAGATGATGCAATCATATACATACTGCAGAGAGATGGTAATGTGCTTCAGTAGAAGGTTGATGTTGCATTCACTGACCGTCTTTCTTAAAGAAAGCTACTCTTTCCCTCCAGGTTTCACACACCAGCTCAACAGCATTTGGATCATTTGTTGAACTTCATATAAAGCTAGAGCAGCAAGTGCTCCTGTGTTTGGCCTCTAATAATACTGTCTGTAGTAGTAATAGTAGTTATTTAAACTTCTAGTTAGTTACTTACTTAGTTAAAGGGATAAAGGTGGCAAATTTTTGGGACCTGTTTGTTCGGCTGTTTGGTAAGGCATTTTCTTTATTAGTGGAAGCTTGGTAGGAGCTCTGACATTTTTATTTATCCACATTTTTGTCCTGTTTCGCGGCCAGCCAAGGAGCTCAGGCATTATATTTTTGGTTTCAATCTTGAGAATAGTGTTTCTTTACTTTCTAGTAACAGTGGAGTTTTGTTGTGGCGTAGGAGACCTTGACATCGAACTGCTTCGTTTTTATGCTCTGATTTATTTTCAGTAGTGGAAGTTAATTGTAAATAAATTCCTCTGAGCCTCCAAATAAGTTAGCTGTGAAATCAATCTGTGGTTTTCCCTGGTGAAACTTTATGTTAACTTCATGTGTCCTCCAGACAGTTATAACAGCTAGGTTTAGAAGTAAATTGAATAACTTTTAAGTGCAAGGTAATTTCAGATGCAGCTTTTCAAAGAGCTCAACAACCATCAGCATAAAGTACATCTGTGCAGTTTGTCACAAAGTGTGTCTGCTAGCTCATGGACAGCTGCTGTATTTCCCAGGGAGAGAGAAACATAATGACACTGAGATGGAGGAAGCTGTAAGATGGATTCTTTTCAAAGGTAAGGGCTGCTCAGGAAGTGAAACTTTATCATTTGAAAAAGCAAATCTTACATATAATGTTCTAATTCATTTTAGTTGTTCAATTGGATATTGGATCTATAAAGGAGATTTTGCTGAATTGAAAGTTTGCATGAAAAAAAAAAAGTTTTTGCAGGCTAAACTGGTTAGTTTGCAGTACTGTGGTGAAGTTTTCAGTGATGCTGTAAACAGGGTGTGTTGCTCATGTTGGGTTACATCATAGGTAATTACACCCCAGGTACTGTTTAGGGTGTTTAAGGTAATGTACTGAATTCAAAATCTTATAATAGCTTTATGCTAACTGGGTTTGGAAATCAACCATATGGCTCATTTAACATCAGCTTCATGCTCGACCCTCAAAGACCAGTGAATGTCAGTGAAAGAAAGAAGCTTTACATTTCATTACATATTATGGTTTTGCTTTTTTTTTTAAATTATTATTATTATTTTTTTATTTAAAGGGAAAATCCATCCTTATGCATCACACTTGTGGGGTGGTTGGTTCAACAGGCACAGCTGAAGTTGCTGACTCTCAGTAAGTTAACTGTGTTCAGAGCAGTCAGGTCAGTCCAGCTCCACTTTACACTGCAGCTCCACTCTGGGTTTCCCTGCAGCCTCTGCCGCGCTTCACTTCTCCCTCCCTCCCATGTTTGTCTCATCCGCCATTTCAAATAGGCTTACAGAAATCCTGTGATGGTGGAAGAGGGAGAGGAGATTTGAGGAAGGAAGTGGAAATGGATCTGAAAATAGGGGCTGGAATTGTGAAGCAGTGATTAATGCATGCTTTACTAGTGATGAGTAAAACTTTAACATCAATGCAGTCAGCCAACGTAAATGTGTAAGTAGCAAATGCAGAACGCTGATCCCCATTTGTTACCTTTCAAATTCAAAGTATAATTATATGCAATGGATAAAATAAAAATAAATAATAATAATAAATAACCAGCCATCCTCTCTGGACCAAAGCTCGTTTGAAATGGACTGAGGAAAAGTGGAAAACTGCTCTAAAGTCAGGAGAATAAAAATGTATATTTCTGTTTGGGAAACAGAATGGCTTTTTAGTAGAAAAGTCTGGATGCTGAACTGGCATGCCTGTAGTGCAAACCTGTGAACAACTGAAAAAGGACAAAGAAGAGCCAGGACTGCTGCGCGTCTACAGTCCTTTGACAGATGAGGATGGGATAATATTCCCTCCCAAAAGCCCAGCAGCTGCTCTCCGCAGGTCTGGACTGGAACAAAAACTGGCATTTTTTGGTAAATGTCAAGATGTATACATAGATTTATGTTTATATACAGATAATGTACATATTTCATTTTTGTTTGATTATTGGTATTGATGCAGTTTTCCTTTTTAAACAGGTTTTTACAGAGGTTGGAAGTAACATAATTATATAGTAAAGTATAAATACTTTGTTACTGTACTTAAGTAGAATTTTCAGGTATCAGTACTTTACTTGAGTAGTTATTTTTTTTGACTTTTTACTTTTCTCCCTACATTTTTAAACAAATATCTCTAATTTCTACTCCTTACATTTTCAAAACAGGCTCATTACTTTTACCAGTTTGCAGAACAGCAACACATAAAAGTTCATCCTGTTTGTATAATAATCACCAGAGTATGTCGCATGAAAAAAGATAAAAGAGGCAGAACCGTGTTTTCAGAGTCAGGAGTTTAAGTGAGACAGTGTTTTTGTTTTGTTTTGTTTTTTGGGGATGTTTTTTACCCCTAGCAGAAGACGAGCGAGCATAAAAGGAGTCATATTTTTTTAACCATCAGGTTATTTTAAATGCAACGTTTCTATCAGCTTAACAAGAGCAGCAAACAGCAAAGCACCCACCCACCACTTTAATCACACTCAAGATCTTGTTATGGCATATGTCATAGAAATTGAACATTTAACAGTGTTTCCTGAAAACCCTCTCTTGTCTGATCATTTCCTAATAACATTTAAATTTACAATAATGTATTACACAGCAGTGGGGAGTAGATTTAATCACAGTAGATCTCTTTCTCAAAGTGCTTCAACTAAATTTAAGGATGTATTTCAGCCACAGTTCTCTTCTTCAATGCCCTGTACCAACACAGAGCAGAGCAGCTACTCCAACAGAGGTTGATTATCTTGTTAATAATTTTTCCTCCTCACTACATACGACTCTGGATACTGTAGCTCCTGTGAACAGTAGAGCCTTAAAATCAGAGGTGCTTGACTCCGTGGTATAATTCTCAAACACGTAGCCTAAAGCAGCTAAATCGTAAGCTGGAGAGAAAATGGCGTGTCACAAATTTAGAAAATCATCATTTAGAAATAGTTTGCTGCTTTATAAGAAAGCCCTCCATAAAGCTAGAACATCTTACTATTCATCACTGATTGAAGAAAATAAGAACAACCCTAGGTTTCTCTTCAGCACTGTAGCCAGGCTGACAAAAAGTCAAAATTTTAACCATTAGAGAAAAAAATACTCATAATTATCTCACAGACATAACTTTATGTACAGCTGTTTTCAGTAGCATTGATATTCATTTAGACTCTTTTCCTCCAGTTGATCTGAGTTAACTTCAGTAATTACTTCCTCCAGAACATCAACGTGTCTTTTAGATCCCATTCTTACAAGACTGCTCAAAGAAGTCCTGCCATTAATGAAGTTTCAGTCTTAAATATGATCAACCTATCTCTAATAATCGGCTATGTACCACAAACCTTCAAGCTGTCAGTAGTTAAACTGTTACTTAAAAAGCCATCTCTTGACCCAGGTGTCTTAGCTAATTACTATATGTCAATCTCCAACCTTCCGTTTATCTCAGAAATTGTTGAAAGAGTAGTTGTCAAACCGCTAACTGATCATCTGCAGAGGAACTGTCATGGTCCTGGGTGTGGTGACCCAGTGTTCATGTGTTTTTGAGTTTTTGGTAATATTAAAATAGAAAAGACTGCTGTGTTTACTATAATAACCACACAGGTTTACAGCTGTTTTGGGGCTCAGTCAACTGCATTTTCTGCTCACAGTCATCAAACTTTAGACGTGTTTGAATGAATTTTCAGCTTTCCAGGAGTCTGTATCATCAGCTTTGTTCTACACATTGTCAAGTGTCTTAAAGGAAAAATGTGTCACATTTTCATGGGCTAATTCTAATTCTGATCAATCATAACAGTCCATTTCAACCATGGTGACCAGTATATTTTTTAAATCGTCCTCTGCTCAGCAACCTCTGACCCATGAAGAAACTTGCCTAACCTTATACTGCTTTCGATGCTGTGCATCTTGTAACACTGGCATGATGTTTTACTTTGAGTCTGGAGGTTTGGTTATAGTAAACCTGCAGCCTCCAGTTGTTCATGAGATATTTGCACCAGAACAGTCAGTGACAATATAAAAGAAAAAGAAAAAAACTAATTAAAATGTAATAAATAGATTGCCTGTAATTAATGGATGTATTTGTCTGGCTTTTTTTTTGACAGTGTAAATATATTCCTCATGGTAGCACAATATGTCAGTAACAGGTTATAGATCATGAAGTCAATATATGCAACAAATAACATTTTTTTGTTTAAAGTAGCAAAAACTAGAGACCAGACAGAATCGGAGCTAAAAAACCCTCCTGTGTTATTTTTCTTCTTGAAAGCAGAGGTGTTTTTTATTGAGATATTTGAATTATTATACATCACAGTCTGCCACGCTCTCTCTGCTGATGTGAGTAAATGGAGCTCACCCACCAGTCTCGGTCTTTCTCACTTTCTGTTATCTATATGACAGCAATCTTTCAAATAAGATATTTATATAATGTTTATATAATATTTACTTGATGAAATTTTTTTGACTATTTTTTCACGTGTGTAGGCACCGCTTCCACTGTGGTCAGGGGGGCCAGCTTTCTCAATGCTCATTAATAAGACAAAATTATTTCTTATCTGATTTCTTGATGAATCCTTGGATTACTCTATAGCCCTAATTAAAATCAAACATTAATTACTCAGAGAGCAACATCAATTGCATCCTCCTTTATACCACCCACTGGTTAGATTGCTTACTACCTTTTTTGTTTTCTCTATTGACATGATTGTGTCTTGCTTAAAAAAACTTCTGCAGATCTGTCAGCTGCACATTAAAGTTGTAGATCTTCTGTTGTGGGCATTCTTCTTAGTTCAGCTCTTGTGACTGGGAGGGGCACTCAGGTAGCCATTAGAAAATGGTAGGTTATGGCAGTAAAGACCAGCAACAATGATTTGTTGATATTTAAAATGATCCAAGAAAACATTCTCATATTATTATTATTACATCATCAACAGCAGCCAGACTGTTGATACAGGCCAGGTTGGCCCCATGGGCTGCTGAAACCAAATTCTGAGCCAAGGATCTACAGTCTCAGCAGAGATGGAGATTCACCACATTAGTCCTTCCAGGATTGCTGTGCCAACTGAAACCACCTGATCGGTCATATTTGGAATTTCCTCTCCACCTCCAAGACCTCTGTGATGTCTCTGATCAAACAGTGACACAGCCCGAAAGGATACAGTGGCTTGCAAAAGTCACAGCCACAAACATGAATCAATTTTATTGGAATTCCATGTGAAAGACCAATACAAAGTGGTGTACACGTGAGAAGTGGAATGAAAATCATACATGATTCCAAACATTTTTTATAAATAAATAACTGAAAAGTGGGGTGTGCGTAATTATTCAGCCCCCTGAGTCAATACTTTGTAGAACCACCTTTTGCTGCAATTACAGCTGCCAGTCTTTTAGGGTATGTCTCTACCAGCTTTGCACATCTAGAGACTGAAATCCTTGCCCATTCTTCTTTGCAAAACAGCTCCAGCTCAGTCAGATTAGATGGACAGCGTTTGTGAACAGCAGTTTTCAGATCTTGCCACAGAATCTCGATTGGATTTAGATCTGGACTTTGACTGGGCCATTCTAACACATGGATATGTTTTGTTTTAAACCATTCCATTGTTGCCCTGG
>VUQG01017068.1:0-11596 GCA_015106755.1 Etia nguti
TATAAGATTGGGGAAACCTGCAGTCAGCTGAGACTGAAGAAGTCACTTGGATGAGTGACGAAACGTTTCTCCCACAAAACGCTATGTCCAGATGAACAGAATCAACTTTTGGGGAGTATATAAATTGCATAAGAATACTTTAGACATCAATACTATACAATTACAGTTGTAAGCAGGCAAATGTGAGATGATTTTGACAGTTTCCTTATGTGCAGTCAATCAGTATGGAGAATCTGGACCTCATCGAAAGAATTATGCCCCCCTTGATTCACTTTTAGAGCCCATATAAGTAACATACTCAACTAAACAACAACTGTTTGGAAGAGCATCCACATGGATCGAAGAAGTCAGAATAGTGTAAAGAAACCACTACTGAGGAAGACCAATATGAAGAGAACTGGTGTGGCTATGAGACAAAAGAAACTAACAAACATTAGACTACGGACTTTGGTCAGATGAGTTCCTATTGCAACACACCATCCTATTGCAGTCAAGGTTCTGTTTTCCCAACAGAGCAAAGGACCAAAAACACACCTCAGACTTTGTGAGGGATGCTTAAAGGAAGTGATGCATCAGATAAGCCACTATCATCCAACCTAAGCCCAACTGAGATGGTTAAGGGTGAGGTGAGCTGCAGAGTGAAACAAAGGAAGCCAGCAAGTGCTTAATGTATGGGGAAGACCTTTACAAGACTGCTGGAAAAATCTGAAGGTGACGACCAGGTTATGAAAGCTTCAAAATAGTTTCATGGTGGACAAAGTTGAGAGAAGTGGTCACCACAAAGAAAAACGCCTGTATCCAACTTTTGACAGGTGCAGTTCATGGGCAAAATGATATAAATAAGCCCATTTCTACCTTGCAACTTTTATCATTTTTTTACATTTTCAAAATGTTTGCCTTTTAAGGATTTTAATATAATGTTACTTATACTTGTACTTTAAAGTTACAGTGTGTAAAATCTCACTGCTAGATGCCAGTAGACTGCCATCAACTGAGGTCTGTTTTCCTAGCACTTCCAATTTAAGTGCATAATCCTAGCTACAGTGGCGGCTGTGGGAAAAACAACACTGGCCCACATTCATTTGTATTGGGTGTAGGCTGTCAGTCCGCTGTTCACCTCACCCGTTAATATGCTGGGTTTCCACATCCATTTACTCAAGAGGACGGGGGAAAAGTTTGTGAACGGAGTTTGATACGAGTCGATAAGTCAGTGAAGCTCACTTCTGTCTGATGATGGTGATACTGAGGTGTGTGGTTGAGGATATGCTGAACTTCTGTCAGCAAGAGCTGAGTTTTTGCTGACATTAGCTGCTGTCAGCTGGCGTTAGCTGCTGTTAGTTGGTGTTAGTGTTGGACTTGGACACTTGATAAATTATCTATCAAATGATGTGAGAGTGTAATCAAACTGGTTATCAGAGGAAAAGTGTGATTTTTACGACACTTGAGGCTAACATTAGCTGCTCCAGGGACAGGGTGGTCGCATGTCCGATCTGCTGACAATAAGAAATTGTGACAATATCGGGAATAAATGAGCATGTTTACACATGTTTCCGTGTTATAGAGCCCTGACTTCAGTTCAGGAGATGAGGCTTCAGGTGAGGATGACGTTTTTATCGGATGCTGGTCGCCTTGTTTGTTTTCTTCATGTCTCTGCTTCTTTGGTGAGGAAGACCCCTTTCCAATGATAAAACACATGTATCATCCCTTATATTTTGAGTCTGAAGGTGCAGACACAAATTGAAATTTCCCTTCACGGCATGCAAATTCCTGCGAGACCGCTTCATAGGTGGTCAGCCACTGTATTCAATATGACACTGCAAGTTTATGAGAAAGCATCAATTTGCTGAAAGTTGTAATTACACATGAATCAATGCATATTCATGAGTAAAACATTCTTTTTTTTGTTTGAATTTGTGACACTTTTGCATAACATTTGAATATATATGCTAGTGAAACATTATTACAGAGTAAGACAGCGCTAAAGACAGCTTATGAAAGATTTAGGGGCCTTTAATCTCTTGCTGTATGAACCTACAGTATGCCTTTCACTAACACACGATGATACAGTTCATAGGTGGTACTTAGTAGTGTAATTAACTATAGCAATAACCTCTATTACGGTTCCGAAGACAGGTTACACTTGAACATGTCCAACGTGTTTTTTGAAACTCATTGTTTAAAATGAAGAGTAGAAGTCCAGAACAACACCTTCTAGCTAACAGCACCCGGTGTTCGTATGAACCATTATAAAATAGTTTAAGCGGACTTACCTGTTGGCGCCCGTTACAATGACGACTTTCTCCATGTCTGAGCGGAGTGAGCAGCAGCTGTAGAGGAAGCAGACACCGGGGGCAAAGTTTCAAACCAGCTGTATTCACCGAGGACGCTCAGCCCCTCGTCCGATGCTGTTGAAAGCACTCAGCCTATTGCTTAGGCAGCTGCGTGGTGTGATTGGATGTCAACAAACAGCTGGCCAATCCGATTTCACTACAGAGAGCGAGGTGGTCCAAAACGATTAAAGAGCGCAACGGTTGAAAATGCCGCTGTGTTACCAACCCCGGCAGGCAAAAAAGTATGAAACTTATGGTATATTAAAAACCAAACAAACAAATGCAGGATAATAATAGCATTTTTTCTTTATTTACAGGTATCCTTGGTCCAACGGGCGTTAAAACGTTTTTCTTTGCTACTTTCCCACTATGTACAATAAATTCATTTCTGAAAAAGGACATAAACATGTTTATTAAAAAAAAAATCTACATCAGCTTCTGCATACGAAAGCACAATCTCATCAGGAAAACGTTTTCTCTCATGACAAAATTAAAAGACAAAAACACAAAACAGTGCTCACATAATAAATGTGCAATAGGATTAGATATATGATGGAAAAGAAAATGGAGGGGGGAGATTATTGCATAAATAGACAGCATAACAAATCATAAGAAAATAATAAATACACAGAGGTCTGAATGCACTGTGTGAATAGAACTATCTGCATTATATCTACAATAGGAGGCTATATTTAAGTGTAGTCTGTACCTTCACATATCTCTCCATTTAGAGCATCATTTTTGAGAAGCAGGCATTGACAAAAAAGTGAATATTTTATGGGTCTGACTCCAAATAAATGAATCTAAACCAAAGGACGCAACCGAGACACTGCACAGCACAGTGGAACGATACATCTCCTCTGCTACGCCAGGCTCTCTAACAGCTGAGAGTGTATCTCCTGAAAGCTTGGCCGCTGCTTGGCATTTCTCCTCCAGCAGCTTAGCATGAGATCCTTGTAAATTCTGTCAGGACAACAGCGAGGCTTCGGCAGGTACACCTGGTAGGATGAAGCACAATACTCTCAATATATTGCTATGAGTATTATAAGTGTTATAAGACACATTTACATATATATCTGAGAACTATTACATCCTAAAATCCTCCACACTGGCACTCAGGAGGATTGTAAGGTACAGTGGTGTGACGCTCACCTGTTTGCCCTGTTCCCTGAAAAACTCTCCCGTGTTTTCAATGACCTGCTCGTCAGAGAGCTGGGAGTATGGCTGCTCCTTACACAGAGTGAGAATTTCCCACAGAGTCACCCCGAAGGCCCACACGTCACTGGCCATAGTGAACTTACCCTGAGAAAAAAAAGATCATAGGCAGATTGGTATAAATTTAAAGCTTAAAAATTCTAAATTAAAATGTATAAAATATTTAAAATTGATCTGCTGTCACCTCTGTATAGAACTTATACTGACCTTTTAAATATATATGATATTTGGATTAACAATAATCATAGAACAATAAACCCCCCCCCCAATAAAACTGTAGTGGAATGTCAGATTTCCCTTAGTCCATAAATAACAGATAAATGGAGGCGATAATGTCCGAGATCCATAGATCACTCACTAGTAGGATGCTCTCCCATGACATCCAGCGAATGGGCAGTACAGCTCGGCCCTGGATCCGATAGTAGTCCCCTCTATAAAGGTTCCGACTCATGCCGAAATCAGCAATCTTTATGGTGTATTTCTTACCCACCAGGCAGTTGCGGGTTGCCAGATCACGGTGGACAAAGTTAAGAGAGGACAAATACTTCATACCAGATGCAATCTGCACTGCCATGCTGATCAGTGTGGTGTAACTAAGAGAGAGAACACATAGTGTGAGCTAAGTGGCTTTTTGTGTCATTTCCCTAGTGATCATTTCAATTACATGTGAAGGCCAGGACCGACCTGACCATGCTCTTCCCCTCTGTCTCCTCTTGTTTGATCTCATCTTCATCAGCGGCCTTTAGTCTGAGATTACAGAGGAACTGGTTCAGGTCACCATTTTCCATGTACTCAGTGATCATGCACAGAGGATCTGTGTCCACACACACTGCCAGCAGACGGACGATGTTGGGGTCCCTCAGACGAGACATGATTCGGATCTCCTTCAGGAAGTCATTCCTGCAGAACGACAGGGACACGTAATTTACAACTTGATTGGCAACTGAATGAAAAGCCGTATTAGTACATCTCTCTAAAAGTTTCTTTCACCTTGCGTTCTTGTTGGCATCTTCCCGCAGTGTTTTAACAGCAACAAGCAGAGGGGACTCACTGTTTCCCTCTATGGACAAATCCTCACCCAAAAAGTCCTGCATGCCCTCTGCCTCGCACAAATGCACC
Organism: Etia nguti; assembly: GCA_015106755.1. NCBI lineage: Eukaryota > Metazoa > Chordata > Actinopteri > Cichliformes > Cichlidae > Etia > Etia nguti. Next base: position 4,665 of record VUQG01017068.1, read on the forward strand.
TGTTTAGAGAAGCACTTTGTCAGTCCATCATCCACTTGGCATCCCTCAAAACCATCTGTTTAGCTCTGTTTAATTCCACTAAGTGTTTCCTATCTGTCAGCATGTAGTGATTTCATAGTCTGCTGCTTTTACCAGGAAGCAAGCGCTGCCATTGAATTTTATAAATGATAGCTATAAAGTTACAACAGCATAATGGCGGCGAAGAGAAAATGAGTTTAAAGCCCTTAAAGCTTCGCCAGCAAACATTAGAGCTACAAAACTGGGCATACTTCTCCAAACTGGCCCTCTCCCAGTTTCTCTTTGAAGGTGAGCTTCTGTCTGGGGAACTCCCTCGTGGATGAATCTGTGCCAGCAAAGAAATTCATGTTGACAGCTGTGATGGAGTAGGTGCTGCTGTCCGAAGACTCCTGCAGACTGATGATATCTGCCTCAGCATAGTGGGGGGCACCATCTGAGCCTCCGGCTGCAAAGGCTCTGCAGGAGGTACTCGATTCTTATTTGGAAAAGAAAAGACGGACCATGGGACGTGTTGCTGTTGCTGACCTCCAAAGATGTTCACTTATTTCCTTTAGACAGCTTACCGAGGCGTTCAGTGGACTGAGAAAACTCGGGCAGTTTCCGGATGAGACGCGAGGGCTCCTGGTAGTCGGCGCAGAGGGGGAAGATTCTTTCATAGGTGGAGTTGGAGGTCGAGCCACTCTCACTGGAGAGAGATGAGTGGTGGAAGGAGAAGGCCTGTGTCTGGATGGCGAGACGAGCCGTGAGCTCATCATCCAGCATGCGACGAGATGCCTGAAGATGCACGAGAGAAGCAGTTGGTATCTGCAGTGTTTTTACAACATGAAAGTCTTGCGAGGTTTTGCAGGACATCAGTGTTGTCATGTGATGATATAAGAAGAAACTGACATGGAGGGAAAGCAAAGCTCTGGTGCTTTTGATAATGACGTCTTTTTTTCAAAAAGACAAAAAAATAAACATACCCAAAACAACGTAGCAGTAAAAATGCTGATTTGGAGACTTTTAAACACAGAGTTAAGAAACAAAAAACTGACATCATGTCAGTTTGTCATGATGTCAGTCTGTGGTTTTGCTATGGTTTTATGATTTGAGCACATGGAATTGGGTCTTTTCTGTTCTTTGTGCTATAGAAATATAGAGTTCATTTAAATGCTTATATTAGTTTGAGATAAATATGTTGGTCCTGAGAGGTCAAATACACTGGAACCCAAGAAAACCCAAGCAAAACACAACAAATAGGAAAATTCATTGTATTATAAAATGTATTGTTTGGAATTTCCTTCATTTAATAAAATATTTATTGAAAGTGTAAATATAATAGCTCCTTCCCAACAAGTTTATCCTACTGAAAAAGCTGCATCCAGATGAACAGAATCAAGTTGTTGGGATTTCCTTACCTAGATGATTGAGCACGGATCAAGACACCTTATCCCCTTCTTGAGTCTACTTCTTGTCTATCTTTGTTCTATATATTTTAAAATTTGGGAACAAATTTCAGTTTGCGAACTAATTATGAATGCTGTTTTTGTCCATCCAGGGTTCAATGCACACATCACATCATATGATCAGTTGAGTATGTGGATGTTGAATCATTACTGTAACTTCAAATAACCAAAATTGATTAAATGATTTAAAAAGATTTTTTTTTCTCACCTTCTCCAGCATCTTTTGCCAGACCTGTCGCCACAGGATAATGACAATGATGGCCAATAGGATGGCTATAATGGCCACCAAGCAGCCAATCAGGATCCTTGTATTGCTGTCATCCACTTTATGTGTAGGATCATCCCCTAACAAACCACATTAGAGTTGGGTGTTGACATGGATTTAATGTAATCCATTACAGTTCAAATTCTAAAATAATTACATTTTTTCAAACATAATGCTTTTGTTTCATTATATTATATAAGAAACCGTTTATTCTAACAATAATCGGTAATTCTTGCTATTATCAGCAGGGGGCAGTGTTGAACTAGGAGAAATTTAGGTCAAGCAACCTTTTAAAGCATTAAAAGTCCAACCACATCTAAAATAAGGTGCATGACACGATCAAGGAAATATAAAAACAGATTTTTTACATGAAATCAAAATCAAACAGTAACAACACGTTTATGTCTTCTTCACGGCTCAACTTCTAAAATGAAAACTAAAAATGAAAACAGTGACTTAAAGAAGAAAATATCAGAAGAGGTTTGGCTGCTCACCTGGTAATATTTTTGTTGGGTGTCCATGCTTGCGAGGAGCCATTGATGTATTGTACACTGCTGAGCCTGTAATTGAAAGAAATAAAGGTGGCACATGCTCCCTTTAGATTATTGAATTAAAGTCTCTAAAGCAAAGGCTACACCTGATCTTTTCTTTTCTTTTTCTTTTTTTACCTGACTGGAAGGCCACCTCACTGAACAGCATCCAAAGGTCACTGAAGTGGAAGCGGCATTTAATGGTGCTGGCTGTGCGGTCCCCGAGGGGCACGGTGATAAAACGAGCGCTTTGGCTCACACGATCAACAGCGGGCCTGAAGGTCACCGGGTCTGCCTCCCACTCTGATCCTGACCGAAAGTAACAAGTAACCTGTCTGAACAGCCTTACCCCTCTGCTAAACATGTTGTTGCAGTGAACCTGTGAAGGTGAGATGTGGAAGTATAAGAAAACCATGATTAAAGTACTTAAATAGTCTGTTATTATTCTGGAGCCCTTACTGACCTGGCATTTCTCTATTTTTTTTTTTTTACTTAAAAGTGCTCAAAATAGTCAAAGACCTGACAGAGATGATGGTGCAGGAGAAGGTGTAGCCATGACTAATCTGTCTAGCTGTGCAGTAGCAGAAATATCATTCATCTTACATCTCTGATCTCTTGCCACGGCACTTATCCACGAAGATCAGGCTAATTACACAGAAAATGTAATTTTTTTTCTTCCTCCAGCAAGGCTGCCCTACATCTATTCTTTTTATAATGCCCCCCCAAATTTTACAGCCTCTGTAGAAGGTGGGTGCCTGCCCAGCATAGTGCAGAATAGCTCCATTCAGCAAAGTGTTAGCTCAACAATTTAATGCCGCTCGCTTAAAATACCCCCTGCGCTGACTTCCTACCTTCATGGACGAGAAGTTTCGCATATGGTCGAACTCAAAGATCATCTCCACGTAACCTCTGGGGAAGCTCCTGTTGTTCCACCCTACATAGTCATAGCCAGGCCAAAAGTTGTAGCTGTGGCTGTGGAGAAAGTCGTCCAGACCCCAGGTGCCATCGGTCAGCTGGCCGAGTCCCTTCGTCAGCCTTGAGGAAGGATTTATGGTTGAGCTGAAGATAGAAATTGGAGTTTTTAAGGTTTTATTATATGCATATTTTAAAATGCACAAATTCAAAGAAAGTTTGTTAAACTCAGACCTTTCAGCTGATGCTCCATCATACACAGAGTCATTGAAGAAGACATCCAGGCCTCTGTAGATCATTTGGTGTCCATCTGGAATGCTGTAGGACATCAGGCCATCTAAAGCATGCAGGTCAAACAGCTGATTCAGTGTTTGCTCACATCATACTACTATATAAAGTGTAATGTAAAAAAAATCGTTACTAGTGCAAATAGAAATCGTTCCACTCTGAGTGTCATGACTAACCGAGCCATTCACAGCCGTAGAGCTCCACTCTCATACACACGATCATGGAGTGGTCGGTCACGGGGATAAAGCGGACAAAACGGGCAATGATGGGAGGCTCCAGATCCTTCAGGACCACGTCATATGCATTACTGTTGCCCTCGATGATCTGGCAGAGGTGAGGAAAGATGTCTCATTTCCCACAAATAGTCAAGATTTTGGTGTCTCTACACGTGTTTCCCCATTTATAATGGTAAACAAGCACCTTTTACAGTGCTTTTGTAACATGTTGCTAGCATTCAATTAGAAGTGAACATTTGAAATATTTAAAAAAAATGCTCATATAGCATCTGATCTGTTAAAATTTGATTAAAGATAAGACTGAAATGATTTTCAAATATACACAGCAGCTCAATTTTTCACTATCATGGCCAATGTTATACAAATTAAGATGATAAATAGCAGATTAGTATCATATGTACACCTTATTTAAATCAAATGAACACATCTTTACATCTTTACACGCTCACCTGCCTTCCCTTTCTGTCATGCCAGCCCACCCAGCTGCTGCCGTCACGGCTGTACTTGATCCTGTATCGCTGAGCAAACTCATTACCCATGCCGTCGGCGTGCCGACCTTGGGTGCCCACGAGCGTGATGAAGTGCAGCGAACGCAGGTCCACCTGGAGATACTCTTTGAGGCCGTCCGGCTCTGACATGATGTCAGGACACCAGGCCCCGTCACCGTCTCCGTTGTCAAAGTCAAGTCTGACGGTGAGCAGGAAAATAAATGGAAGAGTCGGTACAGGAAAGCGAGGTCACAGAGTTCAGGTACACAAACACAGGGTAGAGAAGAAAAGACATAAAGCGAGGAAAAATGTTACAAGATATGAACAGAGGAAAAAGCAGTGAGGAATAATGAAATTACATGCTATGTACCTGATTTTTCTTGTCTGAAAGAAATCATGTTTGCACACCTTCTAACACTTCCATGTTACCACTGAACACATTGTTAAAAGACTGTAATTAGTTCATGACTAGTACATGATACACAGACTAATCAGCCATAATTATTTTGTAGGGATTGTATTATGTATTAGGCAGCAAATGAAGACTCAGTTGAAACTAATATTTTGGAAGCAGGAAAAAGGGATCTGGGTGATTTTGGATCGCAGCTTTGCCAGAACAGATACTCATACGATGTGTTTCCGTATGCTTTGGTTTGGCAACCGGTGAACCTGCATCAGAGCCATGGATGCGCAGGGTTGTACTTTGGGATCAAAGGCTAGTGTCAGTAATAGCAATAGAGCTACTGCAGTGCTGGCAACGATTGAAGTATGTCGCAGACCATAAGCCACAGATCAGCCAGAGTACCCATGTAGACCCTACAACAGACAGTGAGTGCCAGAACCAGGCCATGAAGCAACCTGGAAAGAGGCCTCATCCAATGAATGATGTTTTCTTTTACATCACGCGGATAGCCACGTGCATGTGTGTGTGTTGTTTACCAAGGGAAGAGATGGAAGCAGGGTACACTATGGGAACGGAGCCAGCCAGTGAAGCCAGCAAAAGTTTTGCCATGAAACCTTGGGCCCCTGCGTTGATCTGGATGTTGCTTTAACACGTGAGATGCACACTCATTCACTGCAGTGGCATTCGCTCATTTCCAAACAACATTGGAAAAAAACACTCAGCAGGGCTTTGAAGAACATGACAAAGAGTGTTGACTTAAAATCCCCTTGGTCTCATTTCAAATAGATGTGATGAAGAATCAAGTCTCAATGGAGACTTGATTTAAACGACTTAAAGAATCTGCTGCGAATAGACTGGAGCCTGATCCCACAGGACACCTCCAGAGGTCCTCCGGAGACAACATCATGACAGGTCAGTGCTGTTTAGGGAGACCTAAACAGCACTAATACTACTACTAATAATAATAGTGGTAGATTGCTGTGTGCTACTTAAACATGCTTGCTGAAAGATGAAAGTATATTTTTTTAGGCAGAGTGAGATCATCTTATGAGAAAGAAAGTGAAAATGTATTCTAAATATGTGCTATAACACTATTTACCCCTTACCCTCAACACATGTCTCTTTTTGTAACTGCTCTAGAGCTTTGGATCGTTAAAAGATGAACGTCTATCATGAAATATATCAGCAATTCAACAAATACAAATCCATCTGCTGAGTAAGTTTAAATGTTTTGAGTAAAAGATAAACCAATTTTTAAATAAAATCCTGCTATGTTGGTTGAGACACAAAGTCTAAGGTGCTTTTTTATTAAAAGAAAGCAGTGGTTAAGTTTAGGAAACTTCTTCAAATAAAAAGAAACTGAATTTAGGGATTATCGCTGACAAACCATAATCTTTACATCTCATGAGAGGAAGGAAAGTGGAGTATAAGAGTACAAACATGCCTTCCAAATCTTGCAGCGGTGGACTCAGACCACTGGCTGGAAGCAGAGATGTCCTCATCCTGAATCTGCCCACCGGTCATACCAAGAGGATAGCGGCACATTTCTATAAGCACATGAAGCACAACATACACATAAATGTCTGACGCGATCTTTCATATGTGCGATATGGTTAAAGGTTTTCCACATATGAGGGTAATATAAGGTTACTTTCACATAAAATCCATTTTTAAGCATTTTTTCTGGACTTTGAGTAGTTGACTATAAGGTGGTCACAGCTCATCCCTTCCCCCTCTAGCCCTCTTCCTGCAGCCCTGCAAAGGCCTCTAAAGCCAAACAGAAGCGTCACTGTGTAGGTGCCAGTCTAAGCAAAATGAGAAGGGAGTGGTGTTAGAGCTGCCCACTCTTCATTTTTCATCTTTTTAAATAATTTCTAGCATGAGAAACGCTTGAGTTTGAAAAGCCCGTCTCCCTTTGTTCTTATGTTGTGTGTGTGGTGACGGGTTGACAACCAGTGAAAAGACATTACTGCGTTGATACAAGTAAGCCGCCATAACTGTAGAGTCAGTTGAGGCAGCAGAGCGTCATTGTTTATTTCCCGCCATCTCGACTTATATTTGAGTTTTAGTTAGAGCTCTGGCGAAATCCCTCACTCAGATTTTTAGAGAGCGGGCAAACAAGCGAGCCTTTGACTGTGAAAATATTAGAGGGAGGAAAGTGAAATGAGTTCATATGTGTACGGGAGTGTGTTTGTAGGTGTTTGTAGGTGTGTGTGTGTGCGTGTGTGTGCGTTACCTACAACTACGCCTACAAATTTTCAAACTTTTTTTTTTCCACGAATTCTCCCCCTTGCCTGTGAAAGGTCTGCCTGTTTTGAAGATGTTTGCTTTTTTGACCAACAGCTAA
>VUQG01017070.1:23645-38081 GCA_015106755.1 Etia nguti
GCCACCCCCACCCCCACCCCCACCTACAGTCATCTCTCCCATCCCAGAAAGGGTGAGTCATAGACTCTGTTTATTCACAGGATCCCTCCTTGTGTTCCATTGACACATTTTTCCATTCACTCCTGACTGGAGCAGCACGCCGCGCTTCCAACACAACACCCCAATCGTAATTACAATTCTACTGCTTTTTCTAGTCTCCAGCTCTGAGCATTAACCTCAGCAGCAACACAATTCTGCCTTTAGTCACAAGCAGTATGTTTTCTCTAAAACTTTCCAAACAGCGCTATGGCTCTAAAATCCTATGTAGTGCAACGCCTCTTAGCAAAGAGGGGGTTCCTGATGGAGCAAGAACTGATAATGTGGCCTGGAAATCAGAAGTCTGTCTTCATTCAGCCATACGGTGTGGCGGCACTCATGCATTTGCTCTTGTTTGGACAGGCCTCAACTCCTTTCCTTTTTGATCTTTCATGATTTACTTTCCCTTTTCCCTGCGTGTTTCTGCCATATTTTTAAAATTATAGACAGAACTCCTTTCCTTTCCTAACTGCTAACTGTCTTCAGGGTACCAACCTCCTGGACTTCTTCCCTCTTTACCTTCTCTTTTGATCTTGTATTTCCTCTCTTATCTGCTCATCTTCGCTCCCTGCCTTATCTTCAGCTTCCATGTTCAGAGGAGGCTGCCATGTTCAGCCTCCTTTTTCCCACTGCATCCCATCCACCATTCATTCACTTTAATCTCTTTGGTCCACCTTCTGCCACTGCCTCTACCTGCCGGCTGATCTTTTTATTAGGGTTTTTGTTTTGTTATGTTTTTTGTTTTGTTTTTTTTCTTTTTTTCCCATTCTGTTTTGTCTGCAATAGGAGAATAGTGTTTTTTTTACTTTCTAGGAAATAATGAGTCAAATGTCATACACTTAATCTTTAAAAAAAATTGTGATCACAGAAACTGCATACAGTAGGGTAAGGTCTTGTTACCCCCCCTGCCTCCCTCATTCAGCTAGTTTGACAAAAGGCGTGCCGCAGTAGTTGAAGGAGCTTAAACGTGTCTTTTCTTCCAACGAAAACAATTTGTTGAATTTCGTCATTAATTAGATGCAGTACGATCTGGCTTGACGTCACTGGGTGTGTAACAGTGTGTGAGAGTATGTCAGCATGTGAACACAAGCGAGAACCTGTTGAGCCCCGTCAGTGTCGACTGTGTCACATTACCGGATTGTTAAACACGTCTGTGATCTAATCCGCGGTGACACACTTAACATGCAGTGAACAATGTGGGATCCAGCAGTGTTTGCAAGGAATTGCGCTGCTGTGAAATCTTTTAGATTTGTAGGAATTACTGTTTACAAAACACCAGACGGCAGCTCAGGGTGTCAGTAGGTGTGACAGGAAACTCGCTGATTAAACTCTTGTCTGAGGCGAAGTGAAAGTATAGAGAAACGATGAAATGAGCAGAGCTGTTGCTTTTATTTAGTTGGTGAGCGGGTCATCTACCAATTGGCAGATCGATGAATTGATTCCCAGCTGCCGTCTGTGCGTTGAAGCATCGTTAAAGTCCTACAGATAAAAGCAGTACATGAATGTGTTTGTGATTGGGTGAACGAGACTTGTAGTAGAAATGGAAATAGTTTTGAGTGCTTAAATTGAGTAGAAAGCTGCTATTGAAGTACCAGTCCATTCCTTAAAAACAGAAAGAAGTATATGGAGCCACACACACGCGCGCTTTGTGTCACACACAAAAAAATATACACACATACAGCTGCGACTGAGAGCCCCAGCCCTGGCCATTGTTTCCATCTCCGTTTTGGAAGGGACCGCTGCTTTATCTCCCTCCCTGGAGAAGAAGTTTGGCCCTGGGAATGGGATCATACACACCACCTCCTGTTTACCTCACTTACTTATACAAGTGTAACACACACACACACACACACACACACACACACACCAGTGTAAAGTAACTCAACAGCTGGCCCTGATTTTCAAGATAAAGGCCCAGTGTGACAAACAAGGCCATATTGCTCATGTGAAATGGCACAGTTCCTTGTTGAGCGTTGTTGAAGGTGAATTCAGTGACCAGCCTACAGTTACACTTTCATTCACTGTAGTGATCTAATGTTGTGGGGGTTTTAGCTTGCTGCTTAGATTATTAAAAAGCCTCCCATATGTGTCTGAGCTACTGGGCAAATACACTCTGCTTATCAGAACAAACCTTTGTTGGTCTGTGAATAAATCCCTGTCAATTAGCAAGACACACTGGCAGGTGGACGTGCAGGTGAAAGAACAAACCCTGCCTTATGACATTTATTGATTGAGTGAAAATAATGCAGCAGCTCACCAGTTTAAGCAGCTTTAGCCAAATGCTCTGATCTCACTGTGACCATTATCAGCTAACCTTTATTGCTATAAAGGAGCTAGTGTTTTCAAAAGGGTTTATCTGCAATTTTATTTATATATATATATATATATATATATATATATAAAAAAATAAATAAAATGTGTGTATCAATTCACCTTACCTACAACCATCGCTCTCACCCCCCTTGATTTGCGTAGTAGCGGAACAGCTTTGCATGACTGACCGTGCCTGGTGTCTCCTAGCTGTTGCTGGTGTAGGGGAAGCTTAGCCTGCACGGGAGCATTTGATTATTCAAAGCACATACTTCTGCATGCAGTGCAGTGAGGAGGATAGTTATCAGAGGGAGAAGATGAGAGGTGGGATGAAAGATTGAGATTTTTATTTTATTTTTTTCCGTGTGTCTTTGAAACCTGATTTGCTGCAAAGATTGTTGTCATGAAAGAATAGATAATGGCCAAATAAAATCAAATCCGCACCATCTCTTGGCGCGTGAGACAATAATTTCAGATGTGTAGGTGTGATTGTGAGTGCAAATGGTTTTCTGTCTCTCTATGTTAGCCCTCGGTCAGATTGGTGACCTGTCCAGGGTGTACATTGCCTCTTGCCCTATGGGAGCTGTGATGGGCAACAGCCCCTCTACCAACCCTCATAAGGATAATAGAAAATAATTTTAGATTATTAGTAATATAGTTTCTTTTTTGCCATAGAGTAAGAACAAGTTTGTTCTCAGTAATGAACCCTGTCTCCAAAAGTAAATTAAACGCATTTGTATAAAATGGCAAAGTGCTTCACAATAAAACACAAAAAGATGTATAAAAAGTTAACATATCATATCATTGTAAAGCAACAGAACACAACAAAGTTCTACTGCCATTAGATTCTCAGTGCCATTTCAAAAGAAGTTTCACAAACACATGTTCTTCCTTTTCTGTTGTAATTCAGTTTCAGGTAACTACTCATATATTAAATGGGCTTCTGGTAACCCTGAAAATGAAAGAGAAGCCTTTAACATGGTTTACTTTGTGGAAGAGTCTAATTTAACCCAACCGTGATGTTTGGGTAAAGTCCTACCTCAGTAGGTAAGCACATGACATCAGTACTGACGGGTTAGGGTTAGTATCAGTGTGAGAAGCACACAGTTCTCAACATGAGATATATGGAGAATATATGCACCAAATGCTTTATCTGTGCCTTGTATAATGATCACACCTCAATCATTAAATGGATATTTTACAGACCGTAGCAAACCTTAATGATCAGTTACAGGCCTTTGGCATTTTCACGCACACACATGAGTACTGTAGTGGTATAAGAACTATTTGAAATAATAATAATAATCAGGATAATCATAGATTTATGAATTTGAGTATCATAGATGTCATTGCAGTCATGTAGAATGCAGAATAGCAGACTGACCTATTGCACTTGTCATGTGACTAGAGTGTGCATACAGCATGTGGGCAGAGCAAATAAGGTTTAGTATGTTTAAATGTATTCTTGATTTGTTTTATTCATTTTTGATCAAAGCATTTGAACAAAAACAGGCTTTGTAAGAGCAGAAGCAACACCAACGCATCTCTATAAATGTGTGGCCACACTTTTGTCATATGACTGGAGTTCAGTGTTTAGCCTCTAGCTTTTTCTTTCTTCTCCTCTTTCACTTCAGTACTAAAGCCGTGCAACACATGGGGAGAGGAAAATGGGAAAAGAAGAGAGGAGAGGGGACAGACATAAAAAGAGGAGGGGGATGACTCAGAGCACAGTAATGTGGCCCATTGTGGCCCTCAGCATGCAGCTTTGTGTGTTTGTGTCCCCATGGCACTCTTGGCACATGGGGAATGTACAAACAGTCCTCACACAGACCATTGCATGTGTGCTTTTTCTCTGGAGAACTTCTTAAGGTGTATTCAGAGCAAGTTGAGTAATGATGATTAGGAAAACTGATTGTAAAGATGAAAGAAAAGCAGAATAGAGGATCGCTGGTGTGTCAAGGACAGGCGCAAGGTGGTGTTTGGCATCACTTTTGTGACGCACCCTGATTTTACATAATACTGGGATGGGTCTCATTCCCGACATAGGGATGGTTGTAAAGGACCCCCAGCATGCAGGGTTAGTGATGCAAAGGGGCTGGTTAAACCCAAACCACGATCTTTTTCCAAACATAACCAAGTAGTTTTTGGTGCTTAAACCTAACGAGAAATGAAAGTAAAAAGAGTGACAGAAAAACAAGTCGGTGAGTGTAAAATAAATGAAACGCCGATCCCAGTCTTGGTTATGAAACTTATGACTTATTCTACTGCTATGCCTCTCCCCTCCTAATGTGGACTTTGACCCACATTAAATATGAACTGGTACGTCTCGCTGTCCAGTATTCTACAGCCAGTGTGACGGGGGGGGGGGAGACACCTTGTGCGTGTCTCAGTGATGATTGTATTTGACACACTGGAGTGAGCATGCATCGTTTCTGTCAATATGATTCACACGTTTGCTGCTGGTGTTATGTTAGAGTTGGATTTAAAGGAGTTATCTTTTCCAGAACTTTGGGGAATTGTAGCACGCAGGGAGATGCTGGAACGTCACACTGTAATTCAGAAGCAGTCATGCAGAGAAATTCCCGGCTTTCCTCCTATTCCGACATGATTGTCACTGTGAATGAGTCATTTCTGTCAGTTACATGGAGACAATGTGTGACTTAAGGTATATGCAAAAGCTAAGCTAGTTTTTCATGACGCAATCAGAAAGGAATCTTCAGCTCCGTCCACTTTCAGTCCAGCCATCTTCATCAGCATGTAGTTAAAATACAAACAAACAAGTATTTGTTTGTATTTTCATTTTTATTTATTTATCTATATTGAAACTTATTTTTCCGGGCTTTTCCTTAATGAGTTAGAATTGGCTATTTGAGTCATACGAAGCAATGCCCCCCTCCCACCCCACCCTCTTGTCATGAATCAGTAAGTTGCATGCAGAGTGGATTGGGTCAGGTGTTTCAATCGGCTTACCTTCCCAGACCTGTGCCAAGGAAAGAGAGAGGAGGAGAAGAGTGGGGGTTGATGCAGACAGGAGCTGCTACCAACAAAAGACTGGTTCAGAAAGAGTAGTGTGCGCCTCCTTTATCCCCAGACCCCTCTCTCATGCCTGGTTACGGCTCTCATATTACCTCTCCATCCTCCGTGATGCTGGAGCAGAATGAGATGCTTTGTCCCTGTGCTCCTGCTCGGGACTAAGCTTTTTCCATTTACTTACTAAGTACACACACACATTATACATAACCTTTTACCATTTTCGTTTATTTTAGCTTGATCTACGTGCTGCTTGCACTTGGTTTTAATATCATGCACAAGAGTGCATAACAACAGTTTTTTGTGCGTCATTAACTTAATCATTTTTCCGTGATGAAACTTTACGATTAAGTGTTCTCTAACTTTATTGCTTGTATGTCATAAACTATGTGCTTGATGTGTGAATGTGATGATTCGCACTCCCTCCCCTTCCAGTTTCTCTGGTTTACACAGAAATCTGTGGTATTTAGAAACCAGCACGCCGGGAATGTAAACTTGATGGCTGTGCTCTCCAGGACTACACGGGTACACAAGAACACTTTACCAGAAAAGCATGAGTCAGGCAGCATATTAAGTTTTTGTTGAAAATCCATGCTGGGAATCAGCATCTAATCAAGCAGCAATCACCAGTAATTTTACAGTTAATCAGCAGTAAGTCATAGCTGACCGAAAAGACTGCGTGAAGACTAATGTTTTCTGTGTCAAGTAGTTAATGCCTATCCTGACTACTTAAAAATCCAATACTGTAGAAATTTCACAGATGACTTAGTTTTCTTAGTTTTTAAAAGTGAATCCAGTCTTCGCTGGTCTTTCTATTCTTCTTTGCTTCACCAAGACATGAGAAAAGTATGTAGGCATCTGTGCAAAGCATGTTACTTGGAAGAGATTTCTTCAATCATTTGTTTGGCAAATCTCGCCCTACTTGTTTAAGCAGCCACTCAGACTGGCACAGATTCACTGCATTTTCCCTTTCTTGAATGTTCAGGTTTATGCAATAAATAAAGCAACCTTTGTTTGCCAGTAGATGTTTATTCATATTAGGTTACTCTATGCTCAAAAGGCTTTCCTAGTATCGCGTTTCAAACAGGAAACTCATCAAAGCCAGGAAGAAAAAAGCTTTTGCATCTGACCTTCAGTGTGCCTTTTGCAGAGATCATGATGGTAAAACGATTTTCATTATTTCCACTGATAATCTCGATGCAAAATCTCTTGACTTGCTTTGAATCTTTTACGACATGTGTATACAGTCACATTCACACTTTGACAGTTAAACGGACGCGGCTTTCTAGAAGAAACCGGAAATTTCAGATAATTCCCCTCTGTTCACAAGTGATTTACTTGGACGTAATTCCAGTGACGGCATGAGGGCATAGTTTACTTTACTGCGTTATTTACATTTCATTTGCGCTTCTTTCACTCATCCTCGTTTTGCTTTCCTTCTTTATGTCTGCCAAGCCCAGCGGTTAGCTGACGTCATGGGTTTTGCTTAATTCCTTGTAGTCCTGGCACAGAGCTGTCAGTCAGTCGTGATGTATGTGTTTCAGAAACAACTTCTTTGTTTTCTTTAAATCCAGCATGGTGCACAGTACAGTCTTCGCAGGTGACCGAGGACACTGTAAAGGGCAGCGATGGTTTTTTTTTCTTTTTGTATTTTTTTTTTTTTTGTGGACTCCATCTTTTCACCAGCATGTGACCTCACTGGGGTTAAAAATAGAACAGCCATCACAGTAACACGTTTGTTCCATCACGAACGCTGTCAGCACAAAAGGAAAAATTCCTGCGCTACACCAACTTGTTGTCAGGATCTAATGAGGGCAGAAACGTTGACGTCTTTACGTGCCTGTTACCATGGCACCCCTTCATTAAACACCTCATCATTTTCAAAAAGGTGGGGTCCTTACAGAGTCCCGTGCCTGACATGTTAGCAAGGACGGTGGAATTTATGGTGCAGCCTCGGGGTTGTGTCTGACGAAGATAAAAAGCAGAAAGTGAAGTACAGGTGTACCTCCACCCATTATCATCCTCATCTTCAAGAGTGTGAGGGTGTGAGGGCGTCCACTTTTTTTGGGGGGGGGAGGGGGTTTACACAGCAAGATGTGGATGCTCAAACAATGTGTGTTGTTTGAAGGGATACAACATGTTTCCCGTCTGCTATAACACACCTGGATCGGGTTCCTGTTGTGATAGCCAGCTTCTGCTGCAGAAACACATCACTGTGGAGGACCATGTAAGGCTATGGAGGTCACACTGTTTACAGAGCTCAGCGTGCGGTGTACACAGCGACGCTGACTTCCAAGTTCTTGTCACTGGAGATTGGCCCAGTTGATTCTGAAGAGCTGCTGTGTTTTTTATGTTGTGTGTGTTGCTTTTAATGCTGTTTTGAAAATTATTCAGCCGTGTTGCCAAGAGGTCACAACTGGTGTTCTTTGCATACGCAGCTAAGGAAATTCAGTGGCTTTTATGAAGTGGGTGTCTATAAATGGTTAGTTTTTTTTAAATAAAATTGGAAACTTTTTGTTTTGTCTTTGACTTAATACTTTCATTCGGGAGGGAGTGTGTGTGTCTGTGTGCATGTGTACGTGTGTTTGTGTGTTCAGTGACAATTGTAAGTGCCTTATTTGAACATGTCTTACTCTCCTTCCTCATCCCTATATTTTATGTTTATACATATGTTCCTTTACACCTTCAAAAGGCTGTAAACCATATGATCACGCCAAGTTGGCAATTTCCTGTTGTGGCGATAATAACAAATTGAAATAAATGGATAATATTTCTATTATTAATCCTAAAACATAGCCACCTCTTATTCGTTTAATCCACCCAGTTAAGCTTACTTGAAAAAAGTCTGCAATACTAATGTAAAATGATTGATGCAGAACTCCCTGCCTTAAGGTAGTCAGAATAGGGTTTGTTTGGTTTTTTTGTTAGTTTGTCTGAGGTTTTGCAGTTTCCCCGTGTTGTCTCAAACCAAATTAACAATCATCATTTCTCGCCAAGCAGCCGGCAGAGTGCAAGTTACATCCCAAGCATCATGCGCATTCAGTAAATTCACAACATCAAAGCTTTGTCAAATGCAGTAAAAGTGAGGGGGATAAAGATCGAAATTTGCTGTTTGTAAGCTGCATAGCTATGGCTAGCTGGCACTGAAGAAGCTGCTGAATTCATTGTGCGTGCCCGAGCATACATTCTTGCGTGGCATGGTGGTCGATGATGGCTCGTGTAGAGCTTCAGGAGGGGAAGTGATGGGGAGGATGAAAAGCAGAAGCAACTAGCGAACTCAGCAGGACATAAAAGTCTCTGTTCTTCACACATGCAGTGCCTTTCATATAAAGAGGGTCTATATTTAGAAGCACTGTTCAGTAGCTGTTTGAGATAACCTCAACTTTGAAATGGCGCTGACTGAACTGGACATCAGTGCTAATGCTTTACATGTATGCACTGATGCTTTGGTTAGATCGTAATGACCTGTAGCCGATGTGCTTACTCAAATAAAACAGGAAATAAAATCTGCACGCTGCTGCTGCTGCTGTTTTAGCATTCCTTTAATTTCATCTTGTATTCTCTCTGAATAAATTTTGGCTTGTCTTTCATTCGTTCCTCAGAACAACTCATCATTACAGGAGGCTAAAGTAGCTGACGTGTATGAGGAGAATCAAGTTAAGCAAAATAAAGTTTTTCCTCCCTTCTAGAGTTTGTAAAACTTGTAGAATATTTAAAAAAAATTATCTAAACTGTCTGCACTTGTTTGACTTCAGATAAAAATCTTTATCTTTACCACTGTGCATGTGACCTGCTTTATATGACCAAAGACTAAGGTGATTGACAAGGAAATAAAGTAAGAGAGGAAACGGTAAGCATTGATGTGACCTCAAGTGTGCATGTGTCTGGGGTTTTTTTTTGTTTGTTTGTTTGTTTGTTTTTTTTTCCAAGCTAAAATTTCCCAAAAGCCAATACTTTGATCATATCTGTGTGAGGGCACAAACGGAGATGATGTTTTGTGTATAAAGAGCACATCACTTGTTGCGTTTGGATCCTTTTGTGTGAGTCTGTGTTCCTGTGTAATCTGGTTTAAAAAAAATCTTGCTCTCAATAAAGTTGAAAGTTGCAACAGCACACAAAGGCCCACATCAACAAAAAAGTGGCAGTTGTCATTGTTTAGGGTGACAATGGTGATGTTTGCTTGGGTTATGAATTTAGATACATGGCTGTTCACGATTGCCTTCTGAAAGTTTAAAGTACTCGAACAGTTTCCTGTCAACCGCATGTGTTCATGTATTACCACCGCTTACACGAGAATAGCAATTGATCCATTTGAGGTAGCCTGCTGTGAGTTAGTTTTTGAAATGATTTTTTTTTCTTAAGACACTATTTGTTATTACAGGTTGTTATAGCAATCTACACATGTGCATCAGTAGCATGTTTTAGATGTTTTCAGTCAGTGACAGTTTTGGACTGCTTCGCAGCTTAGCACCAGACACCACGAAGCCATGCTTTTTCAAACATCCCGAATATGATTTGTCCTGCAGAAAGAAACAGCCATCGTGACACTGTTTATTACTCAAAAGTCCTTGTTGTTAACTATTGATGGTGCCTTCGTAGAGTTGAGTATTGCGTG
This sequence comes from Etia nguti, assembly GCA_015106755.1. Classification (NCBI taxonomy): domain Eukaryota; kingdom Metazoa; phylum Chordata; class Actinopteri; order Cichliformes; family Cichlidae; genus Etia; species Etia nguti. The sequence continues at coordinate 33,676 of VUQG01017070.1, forward strand.
TGTGCTGAAACCTTGAACATCACAGATATTCGGTATTTGTTTTTTGACGTCATTACGCATGTTCTCTGGATATTGTAACGATATCATGCAGGATAGACCATAAAACACTCTTTCTCTGAAGCCTGTATTGAGAAACTTTAAAATTGTTAGCTTTGCATTTAATTGTTACCATTGTTATATGGAACAAGAGTTTTGCCTTCAGGGTAAAAAGAAAGTACACCCTTATTCAGTTGTAAGTAAACCTATATTCCTTTCATTAAGAGAATAAGTAGTTGCCAGGTCCTGCTAATCAAATGCGCTTGATTAACTGACCATCAATAAATGTGAGCAACTCTATAAAAGCAGATTGGGAAAGACGTCAGCGACAAAGCATTTGTTGTTGCACATCAGTCTGGGAAGGGTTATAACTCCATTGTTCTATAGTGAGAATGAATGCTGTGAAGAGTGGAGAGCATTCAAAATGGTTTCCAATCTTTCCAGTGGACTGCTACTCCTTATTTCTGCTGCTCTAGGTATAGTGTAAGATGGAGGCAGATGATCCACTGTAGCGAACTCTTCCCAGGGGTGGGCATCCCAGGAAATTCATTTCAAGGTTAGACCATGCATTTCTCAGAGGAATTGGCAAAAATCCTCAGATTCTGCAGGGCTCATGAAAGTACAATTACAACAACACTGACCAGATTTGGTTTGTTTGGAAAGGTTTCCAAGAGAATATGGCAGCACAGTTTCAGTTTGCAAAATTGCACTTGAAAAAAACCACAAGACTTCTGGAACAGTGCTCTTTGAGCAAAGGAGACCAAATTGGAGATATTTGCCCAGAGCCATGTTTGGAGAAACCTAAACACAGCACATCAGCACAAACATCCCACACCAACTGTCAATCACAGCGCGGCAAGGGTGATGATTTGGACTTGTTTGGCAGCCACGGGACCTGGGGACCTTGCAGTTATGGATTGGATCATGAACTCCTTTGTATACCAAAGTATTCTACGGTCAGATGTGAGGCAATCTGTCTGATAGGTAAAGCTTGGCCTAGATTGGGTGACACAACAGTACAATGAAGCCAAGCATGACATCAAATCTACAACAGAATGGCTGAAAAAGAAATAAATAGAGGTGTTATAATGGCCCAGTCAAGGTCCAGACCTCAACCTGATCAAAGTCCTCTGGTGGGACATTAAGAGAGCTGTGATTAAACAAATGTCTGAATTGAAATGATGGCATAAAGAAGAGTGGGCCAAAATCCCTCCACAGTGATGTGAGAAACTGATTAAAATAAACAGAAAATGTATTACTTCGAGTTATTGCTGCTAAAAGTGGTTCTACAAGCTATTGAACTGTAGGGTGTTGTTAGATTTTCATACACTGCTTCTGCATTTTTGGCTTTGTTTTTGGTAAATAAATAAAGATATGATCTAATATGTGATTTTATTTTTATGTAGTTTATTTCAGGTTGCTTTTACTAAATTTTAAGACCTGTTAAGGACCAGATTATTTTTATTGTGTCCATAAAATCTTAGAATCGAAAAGTTATTTATTTTTACCATAACTGTGTGCTATCATATACTCTGTTATTTAATAAAGTCCCAATTAGATTGCAAATCAAACCTTCTGAACAAAGTGTGTTAGTCAAGTCATGAAGTGAGAGATCTATCTTCCAACTTTACCATGACATCACCTTGTGCGAGAGGGTGTGAACCACACTAAGGACAATGTTGAGCTTTATTAGTTTACTTTATAAGGCAGTTGCTGTCCTGTTTCTCATCAGTGTGTAGACAGAAAAAAAAGGAGGAAGGAAGACTAATCAATAAAAAAGGGCATTAAAGGACAGTTAGTATTGAAGAGGAAATTAAAGGTGACAGGAAAACAAAGGCTGGGGACATAAAGAATACTAGTTCATAATTCATTTCACTCATAATGACTTCATTGACCTGAATAGTAGAGGGAACACTGGGCAACCTGATTCCTGGTACCTCAGAGAAAGCAGCTACAGATCCACCCCTTCTGCAGGCAAACCTCATCACACTATACTACATACTACACCTAAGTATATACTACAACACCATCAGGTCTTTGTGCACACAATATACACAAACTCCACTCCATTCAGACTCCAAATCTTGAAAGAATATGCATAGCTTTTAACCTCACAAGAAAATATACAGTGTATGATTATAAGACAAATTATTAAATTTCTCAGCATGCTGACATAGATGAAAATTATTTGTGGTACTTCTTCCTTTTCCATTATTTAAAAAAAAAGAAAATTTGTATTTTTTTTTTTATGAGGTAGCAGTGGTTTTACAGAGCTTGGATTTTGTGCTTTTTAGCCGAGCTGTAAAGACTTGTGGTGTGCAGAGACGTGGCAGCTGCAGTTATGATTATTGCATTGTGTATGTTTTGGACGGTAGAATGTGCAGAATAATATGACTAGCTGCCTTGAATTGCCTGCTAAGAAGCGAGCTGTGACATCAACAGCGTGAGGTTAATCGCAGAGAGGCTGGCATCAAAAAGCGCCACGGGGCTCATAGAAGACGGCTGTCTGCGGATTTGGAAAGAGCTTGGAGTCTCCTCTGATCTGGGCTCTGTGGGTGTTTTGTAATTACTAATGGCTGCAGTTGGTCTTAGTTGTGGCAATCCCTGGTACCGATGCATGTAGCTATTACATGATTCACTCCCATCAGACATCAGTCTGTGTGATTGTGGGTTTTTAAGTCTGTACTTGGGAAAGGTCGGAGCCTCTGCTCATTTGTATCTGCAACGTCTGATTGACTCATAGCCAAAAACCGCTGTGCCAGTGTGTTGGGATTAAAGGGTCATTTAACTCAAATTAGAAAACCGAAGAAACAAAAACAGAACCATAAAAGAATTTCTCACTTGCAGAAACATTGAGATGGCTTTAATTTTATCTGGATATATTCTGAAATAGCCATTTAATATTTGTTTTTAACAGAACTTAAAAATTGCAACATTGCAACATCTGCAGACTTAATAGAATTCTTTTCATAACAACTAATATTAAAGACTTAGTCTCCACTGATTGTCTTTCTTATAGTAACTAAACAGACATGAGATGTACTAGTAGTAGTGATATTAGTAGTAATGATGATGATGATGATGATATGACTGTGCTTCACTCTTTTACTAAACCTCACATAAAGCTATGTAGAAAGCTTCCTGCTTTCACCACTATTATTGTTGTTCAAGTAGGTTCCCACCCTCACGCCAGCATCCACTTGGTTAGTTGACTTAAAAAAAAAGGACCTTTAATCCTGCCCCTGGTAAAAGCCACATTTCTGCCTGTGAAACTCGTCTCCTCGTCGTTCTGAGGGCCCTGTGGTCAATTTCAGTCAATATTCCTCAGTTTGGTGAATAGAAGAAATCCACACTGACCACACACTGGTGGACATCTCTCAAAATTCTGGTGTAGGTATTTATTTTTTTAAAAATCCACCGTTTCAGTGTATACATCAACACTGAAACTTTAGAAAAGGATGCCCCATAAAAACCAAAACGACAGCCATGTGAAAAAGATTTTTTACATGCACATTTCTGTGAAAACTAACTAAATCCCATGATTAGTCACTTGTAGAAAGACGTTTAACAGCAATAACTTGAAGTAATAATTTTCTGTTTGGCTTTATTAGTCTCTCACATTGTCGAGGAATTTTGGACGGTGCTTTAGTTCATTGAAATGCTTTGGCAGGACCTAAAGAAAGCGTAAATGTGCATAAATGCCTGCAATCCTCAGTGGGGTTGAGGTGTGGGCTTTGACCCAGCCATTGCAACAGCTTAATTCTTTTTTTATTTTTCTTCAGCCACTCCGTTGTTTGAAGCTTATAATACTTTGGTATCAGAGGAGTTCACGGTCAACTCAGTCACTGCAGGCTGTCCAGGTCCTTTGGCTGCAAAACAAGCCAAAATCATCACTCCCCCACCTCCGTGCTCAACAGTTGTTTGTGCCGATATGCTGTGTTCGGTGGCACACATGGATCATGGCCACACAACTCCACTTTGGTCTCATCTGTCCAGGGGACATTACTCTGGAAGGTTCAGATGCACCTTTGCAAAACTAAGCAGTGCTGCCTTGTTCTTAATAGAGAAAAGATTTTTTCTGATTGGTAACCCTTCAAAAAAAGCCATACTTGTTCAGTCTTGTTCTAACTGTACTATCTTGAACATTATTCTGGTTTTAGGGCTTGAGGCTTTTTTGTTTTAGTTCACTCTCACCACTCTTATCACAAACAAATTCTTAAAAGGTCCTCGCCTAACACGAAAAGGCAGACGGATTTACCAACTACTTTTTTAATCAAGGGAAAAATGAGCTAAAACAGAGAGAACTTACATGTATCAGGTTGCCTGATTTACCCTGATTTAGAGACTTTGTTAGCACCGCGCGCGTGTGT
>VUQG01017072.1:1928-36564 GCA_015106755.1 Etia nguti
TACACCACCCCCAGCACACACACACACACACACACACACACACACACACACACACACACACACATGCTTTTTTTTGCATTCAGGATATTTTCTTTGACATGATTCTCTGAGTCTTGTCTTGCATACAAATGCTGCCCTCATGTGGGCAAAAATGTCAAGACAAGAACACTAAAAATAGCATTAGACTTCCTGTTAAGACATTACAATAACGGTGATGTTCTTTTTCTTAGGTAAAAATTTTCAGATTTTTTATACTTGGTTAAAAACACAGTAAGTGTGTCACAGAGGTTACTCAGGTCTTGAGTACTGTGTTGTTAACAGCTTGCCTATATTCAGCTGCAAATAGGATTTTCATTGAGCTTGACCCAGAGCCAAGCCACACAGGTTGTTTAGAAAGTTGAACAGGTCATTGACCGGAGGTGTTACTCCATAAAAAGAAAGCCTCTATCTCTCTCTTCCTCCCTCTCACACACACACATACACAAATAAGCAAAGCCTGAAGCCTTTAAAGGCGCAGCAGAAACGGTTTGTGAGGAAAAGTGTTGAACAATCAGAAGAAAAGTTATAGTGCATGAATCTATTGTCAATTTAGGAATAACCTCATAAGTAAGTGGACTGGTGTGCCGTGAAAAGTAACTGGTGTCATGGCTGAATGGACAAAAAAAGAGAGCTAGACCTGCAGAAACTCCCCAAAAATTCAGATAAAATAACTTCTGAAGTGCAATGCATAAGAAGATTTAGCAATGCTTGCAGTATGCTGCAGAGAAGGACATGTGTGGACTATCTGTGCATGTGCAACACGCTTGCAAAGAATGACATCATTGAAACTGGATGCCTCACTTACACCAATTATACCTGCCATGCTCTCCCACTCTGCTGAATTCTCTCTCTGTCTTTATGGGAAAGTTTCATGAAATGGTCTGATACACTGTATTTGTTTGCTTTATATCTGCAGCAACTGCAGCTGTTTAACCTTCATCCTCAAACCTGAATTATTGCTGAAAAGAAGAATTGTATGATTGTAGCATGCTGCCCAGGCTTACTGGTTATTACTATTATCTATAGTGGGGTACACTTTGATTTGAGTTTTTAAAATGACGCATATTTTAAAATGTTTTCATTCACTTTTGACTGCATGCTGTTAGTGTCAGTGGGTTTTTGTGATTATTTTGAGTTTCTGGTTTCTCCAGTGCCTCCCTTTCTCTGTTTTTGATTGTTTCTCATTTTACTTTGATAGCTGGAATTCTTTTATGTCTTGCTCTGAGCTGTGCTTCCTGTTTTCTGATTGCATTTGTCTATGTCTTCTTCACTACCTGTTTTCTAAACCCTACAGTGCAGTCTTCACCTTAGTCAAAATATCTCTTATGTTATGTTCTTTGGGTATACTTCCTGTCTTCTTGTGCTCCTTTTTCTTTTCGCCCTTCACTTTTAGCATTACTGTTTGTACCATTTTCTCTTTGTTTTGGATTTTGAACCAGCCACAATAGAGGACTGCTTTTTGTATAGCATTCAGCATCTGGTTCTATATTTGGGTCCTTTTTGCCACTTTATGGTGTATATTTTGTGTGAGACGTGCCACAGAGCTCATGTTCATCTTACACTTTGAATCACAATGTCACAGCGATTTAATTAAAATCACATGGTATAATGCGACATATGGTAAATGGACTGGTTCTTATATAGCGCTTTTCAACTCTACTCTTGAGCACTCAAAGCACTTTATACAACTTGTACATTCACCCAGCACCTTTTTCTAAGTGCTTCTTAACAAACATCCACACATACTCTGATGGATGCATCAGAGAGCAGCCTGGGGTTAGTATCTTGCCCAAGGGCACTTGGCATGCAGACTGGAGCAGACTGGGATCAAACCACCAACCTCCCGGTTAGTAGGTGACCTGCTCTACCACTTGAGCTGCAGCCACCCTAAGAATTCAGACCATATTTTGATCACACAGACAAAAACAGAGAAGGGCAGTTGCACATCGTAAGTAACTGAAACAGCTAATGGGCTGTGTTTCTGTGTCTAAAGAGTACTATTCTTGTATATATTAGCTGTGTTTCACGAAATGTGACCAGATGCCAAAAAACTAAATGTATTGTAAAGACTGTATTTATGTGAGACAATCTGGGACACCTCAAAAATATTGGGAAGTGGTCCTACTTAAATAAAAACACAATAAAAGTGAATGTTATCAAAATCTAATGTAGGAGGCCAAATACTTTTCCAACTCTCTTGTTAAGTTAATTTGGTAAAGATACAACAAAGCTTTTAACTCTCTCCCATGCGATAATCTTTATATATTCTCTCTGTTATTATGTGTTATTTAGGTGTTATTTTATCTGCTCTTCTGTCTGGTAACAATTTTGTGGTTTCATTTTGAATGTGTCCATAGATTGGCATCCCTCTTTCAGGCATTCCTAACAATTTTAGTAATTAAAAATAAATAAAAAATTCTGACATGCATATACTGTGTCACTTCACACCATAATTCCATCACAACATAAGTCTAGCAAAAATGACAAAAGAAAAACTCAAACAATTCTTAGAACACACTGCCACTTCCTTTTCTTTGTAGTAGTTTCAATCATTGTCAACAAAATCTGCAAAGCTTGACCTTTAACTTTCTCAGATGACTATGGCATCCTGAGTATAATTTTTTTTAAAAGCCATATACATTGGGTAAAAGCCAGACTAGAAAAGTGAATTTCCTGTAAAACCTGTCAGAATGTGGGACATCATCTCAAGATGTGGGACAGACCGACATGGAATGAAAATGCTGTCTGGTCACCGTATAGTCTTACGCTTGTTTTATACACTGAAATTAAAAGGAAGCAATACATCTCTACTGTAGTTCCTTTTACCGGCCTCCTCTTACTTAAGTTTTCCAAATGCATTTCCGTGAGACATCTTTAAACACTGAGAATACAACACAAATGTTGGTTTCCAGGTCACAGGCAGGAGCACATGGGAAAGTACCTAACTGAGAAAAGCCTTATGAATAACTTATGTGCAAAGCCTTATTCTTACTAATATTTTCTATACCTGTTTTCTCCATTGTAATTATTTTTGCTTAGATATGTATTCATTAAGCGATCATGGAAATAGTGTAATAAATAAATATGTAAGTATAATTTCCTTTGTTTGGCTCATTTAGAAGAAAAAAAAGAATTGAATGACCAACTGAAACGTACAGGCTGAAGCTTAGGGTTATGTAACACCTATCCCGGATACAACAATCAGAATGGAAGGAAAATTAAATCAACCTCATACATGCTTGTTATCTTTCATTTTAAACAGCTTCGGGATATGAAGTCAGAATTCGAGAATTCAGTTTTTTTATATTGACTGCATTGAAAATGAAAGATAAAGATAAATATAATACGACAAGGAGCTTATTATGACTCAATGAATGATCTTTATTGGCATTATAAATAGTACAATGAAATTCAGTTTGGCTTTCTCTTAGGATAGAACTTAAAATAACAATAAATATATACAATGAACAAATAAACAGAATGTATAAAATAGGTGTACTTAGAGATAAAGAATAAACTAAAATTAGGAGCAAACTTCAAATATAATAATACACTTATTGTAACTGAACCGTTTTTGTGCCATGTATATGGTCAGTTGTATAGGATAAAAAACATTTCTGAGTCTATATAAATGTAAATATATAAACATTTTTGTACAATTGTAAATATACATATCATATTTATCTATAAAAGTAAACATAATCTGGTTTCCTGTCCTGGCTTTTCTCTGCTGGCTCATAGTAGATGGGCCCCAAGCTGCCTAATGAAAACACTGGATACGCCCCTGTTGAGGAAATAAACAGAGGAGAACGTACGGCTTTAACTCTCGGGCCACCTCCTCCTAGAGAGAGTAACACGACGTCACCGGGCTCGGCAGCCAATCCGAGAGCGATACGCTCTAGCTGGAGGAGATCTCCTATGTATTGGTGAAGCTGGTGTGCATTCGGCTGTGTGTATGTGTGTGAGTGTGCGTGTGTGCGTGTCTGAATGCGAACAAGTTGATATTCATTTAAATTTTTATTACCCCCCCTCCTCCCTCCTCATAAACATCTTTGAGTTAAACTCCGGGAGAGATAAAAGTAGTTAAACATACAGCAAAGGCAGAGTGACTCCGATGAACTCGAAAATAAGTTTGCTGCGCACTGCCTTTGAAAAGAAGCCGCATCTACGCAGTTTGAGGAATCTCGGTGTGTCGGTGTTTTTATCGACACCGGAGAGAGTCGGTGCAGCTGCTTTTTGTTGTGTGCCTTCTTTCAAAGTCGCTGGTGAAGTTGCTGTAACCGTCACGCTATAGGAGGCAGCGGGGATAAGCCATACACGAGAAAATAAGACAAAATGCTGAAGACGCTGACGAAGAAGCTGAGAAGACATTCACTCAATGAGATCCATCCTTTCCAAGTGAAGGTAAGTTCATTATACACCGTGAAATGGTTGTCATGAAACTCACAGCACAAACAGCTGAGAAAGAAAGTGACTCGTGTCTGTGTGTGTGCGTGTGTGAGCGCAGCGTGGCTTTACTTTTGTCTCGTGACTCGCTTATGAACCTTTATTAACACTATTTCTCTTTCACACGCACAGAGCAGCAGTCATTCCCAGGCTTTTACACCCCGAGTGGCCACAAAGCCCTATCAGATGGACTCCTCCATCTGCACCACCTCTGGTGGTCAAACGAGTTCATTTGGACTTATTTAAACTGAATCTGGACCACTTTCAGATTACTGTTTACTCTTAGTGATTACATTCTGCTTACCATTTATCAGGTTTGGTTAGTAAATTGTCTCAGCTGTTTATCCATGACTCTTGGACGCTATTTTAACCATTAGTCCATTACTTTTAGTTACAAATTGAATTATAAGTTATTCATTACATCAAACGGCCTGTTTGAACAATGTATCCTTTATCTTAACGAATAGTTATTATCTACTATTCATAATTTTGAGGTCAAGTCCTTCTAGGAGCTGGCGTTGGCCTGCTTTGACTTCTTGTTTATTACTGTTTGACCAATTCTTAAATAGCGTTTTCTTTCTGTGGGACAGGCTAGAGCCTCATCACTGCTGTGCGTGTTTTTGGAGGTACTCTCAGCCTCATTCATTATCAAGGAATCTACTCTACATGGCTACTACAGGACTTTCCCTGGTGTTTACAAGTTAAGGTCTTAAAAATCCATCTTGAGCTAAACATGTTCGCCTCACTGTCATATAAGAAAGGAGAAACACAGAAACATTGGCCTCCTGTGTGTAAGAGAAAGGCTGGTGGAAGTAGTTGAGAATGTGCATGTTTGGGGTGGGTGTGGGGGTACAAATTGAAGCTCATTTAAGATGTACACAAACAAACATTTCAGTAAAAACCTCATTGCTGCGAGCTGCAGCTGCCCCCACATCTACATCTTTACCCTCCAATTGTCCACCACAGAATCCATGTAAGTGCTCCTCAGTTGTTGCTGCCTGTTCGGCTTGGATAATGGCTCTTTTTGGGGAGTTGAACGGTGAATTGTATCCTGCACGGGTCACTGACTTGCTCCATCCACAACACTATTGTGCGTCAACCAACTGTATAGTCGCATGGCAGCCATTTTGTGCCAAAGTGCGCCCGTTCAAAGGCCTGGAGGTGGATATGGGGGAAAGTGTGCCATCCCTATTGTCTGCTATTGTTTGTGTTTGTTGATCTGCTCACTGGTGGAATACGTTCTGCTTGTCGTAGTGATGGGAAAAGTGAGTTGTGGGTTGTGACAAGGCTGGTTGTCTTCATGCTGGACTGACACAGGACCTCTCATGGCCTGTGAAAGCCTCTGCACAGCACTCTTAAACCAGTACAATGGTGATTTATAAGGAATTTCTGCTGGAAACAATCAGTATGACCCCTGCTCCAGGACCTGCACTAATGCAGTGCAATGATTCAAGAAGAGGCAGCCAATGAATCTTAGTAAGTGACAGTAAGTGTACTCCTGTCAATTATTGAGACACAAAGTCACAAACAGGAAAAAGTTTTTTGATTGTTTTTTTTCACCGTCATGGCTGATTTGGTTTTGTTTTGTTTTTTCTTCTGGTCCTTCATATAGATTTTGAAAAAGTTGGCTATAAACACTTTTTGTTGGTCACTAAGATAGTATTTAGTATTTTATCAGTCAGTTGGAGGGATGAAGCTCGCTGAGGCCTGGAGACTGGTTGGCAACCATCTGGCAACCTCAAGTCACGAGGGAAAAATGTTTATTCTGTGATCTGATTGTGAGTGGTTACTGGCAGTTGCTGTGGAAAACAATTATTAATATCCTATTGATGCAGGCCTAGAGACCAGACCATGAGCTCCTGTAATCACTAGCTTCCTGGGAATTCTCCTACCACTTTGCAAGTGGTTGGTGGAGGTTGCGAAGAAGCATGCAGTGGCAATACTTCCTTGCAATTGTTTTGGTCGCTTGCATGTTGTCACTGTCGCTAATAGTTTGCATGAAAGACACAAACTTGTCTTCACAAACTTGCAAACTAATTGCCAAGTGGTCATTAAATTGAAAAGTAGAACGCAAAATGGAAATGAAGAACACTCACCTTCAAACTAAAAGTACCTTTTACAACTTTTACTTCGAAGTAAAAGTTCAAAGTGAGAAAGGGGGTCATCTGATTGTTGGGGTTTTCTGTTTTCTTTGTATTATTGTAGTGTCTTTACCTCACAATATAAAACACCTTGAGACAACAGATGTTAACGTGCTGGTTGGAGTGTTAAAGCCCCACATTTTTTCTGTAGATGAATGTTTCTGGTTCGTGTCACACTTTTTCAAGTTGCGCTGCAGCTTGAAGGGTAAATGGCGAGTGTCCACATCCAAGTCTGTGTCTTCCATGCAAGTTTCTATCTGAAATCTGCTAGTGACTGAAATAACCACAAGGATGATTTGGTGCAGTATCATCTTTGCACTGATTTCATTTGTTGAAGCACTGTCTGGCAACCACCTCCCAACCATCTGGGAAAAACACGTTTCTCTAGTGACCGGTGATTCCCGGGTTTTGTGACCAGTCTTTAGCCCTGTGTGATTGAGACCTAACCAAGCTAGCTACCATTAGCTGATAACTTTGCTATCCAGCCTCTTGTCTAAATAGAGCTTAACAACAACTGCCCACTTTTTAAGGGCTCCAGTTCCGGAATTGAAATTCCTATTCATTCTGTCCATTGACATTCCAGGAAATCCTTGTACAAAGAGTTTTAATCCAGGAACCAAGCCAACCAGCTTTGAAATGAATCATGATCATAAAAAGATTTAATTTGAATTTATAAGGGGTCAGTAGGTTGCTCTAATGATATGTTTTAGCAGATTTTTATCTCGGATGACCTTCCTGACACACCCTTAGTGGGATTTGTGCCTTTTCCCAAGCTCTAAAGGGAATATTTTATATTGTTAAGGGAGTGTGTAAACCACTACACTGTGGAGCCACAGGAACTACTTATCCCACAGTGCATGCACTGTGGGATAATCTGTATCTGTATCCAGATTCCACAGCAAACTTCAAACCTTTTGAGTTTAATCCTTATAGTGTTGTATAGTAGTAGTTGTGAATATTAGACATAAAACAATGACCACCACCAATCACAGATGTCACAGTTTCAATTTCGGATTGTGGATAGAGTAGCTCTTTTCCACGACACTGGAAACAAAACACAGTTTTTGTTAAAGCTGATATCATAAAGATTTCTGGTTTCTACAAGAGCACATACTATTGTTTCACAGTGTTGTAGCTCATTTACTTTGGATAGTAACATCACTATGATGCATAATCAAAACCCATACGAAGGACATGAACCTCACTATTAAACTCTGTGTGGTGCTGCTGATATTTTATACCTAATAAAAGTTGTGAAATTAGGGTCCAGATTTAAAATAAGTGGAATTTGTTTTTCTCCTCCAGATAGTTGAAATGAACAAATGCAGCATCTTTGTAGCAGTTTTTCTTGTACACTTTGACTCCTCCCCTTGCTGTTTTGGTCCTTAACACACGCAAAAAAAGCTGATGTATTGGTTTCAGGACAGTTTAAAAGAGACTAAAAGGTTTCTCAAGGTCCTGTTACAGTGCTGGAGCTTCCATGGATTAAAACCACTTAGAGCTACACTACTGTGAGGAAGATCCACCAGCTGAGTGTGAGCTGAAGACAAGCAAGCATGTCTGTCCCTATGCTGTGTGTCTTTATGAGAGGGGGAATGGAGTGTGACAGTGTCCATGACTGTGGAAGGGCAGAGCAAAGCTGATATGTGTGTGAACTGGGTGGTGTGTATTTGTGTGTGCGCACGCTGTGACATTGCCATTGATCCAGCTTAGCAAGCTGCTCAGTGATGCAAGGCACTGACAAGGATTTCATTCAACTGTTCTTGACACACAAACACACAAGTCTTTATATGTGTTTGCATGCGTACACAATAGCAGTTTTTATACTTTATTCCTGCAGGCTCATTTTCATTTTTGCTTATTTGTCCAAATGAACTTCAAGCACTCTCTTCTTTCTTTCTTTTTCTTTCTGTCTTTTGATTCAGGACTAATGTAACACTGTAATGTGAATAAAACGAAAGTATGACTCAAACTTTCCCCTAAATATCAGTAAATCATCAGGTGAGGAAATGTATGGGTCAACCAAATCTGAACACAATTCTTACCTGACCGCTTCAGAATCATCTGATTTGTTTTGTATAATAACTGTACCACATTTAATGAAGCCCTGTAAAATGTTACCTTCAAAATATGAGAATTTTCCAAGTTACAGGCCCTCGAAGTACATCAGATTGGGCTGAAATTTGGTGGATTTTAATTCATGTGATTTTTTTTTTTTCCCCTTATGTTTGATCCATGTTTCAAGAACATCAGCATGGTGAGATGTGTCTATCATAGTTTAAACAGCAAAACCATTAGCAGTTTGTGGTCTGTGATACAGAGTAGCAGAAACAGGCATCGGTACCCCAAATGTTTAATTTGTTTTTCCACAATTCACTGAAAGAAAAAGTAAAAAGTGCAATTTGGGTAAACTTTCAAGGGCCTTAATACTATGTGGGATAAGTGGCTAGTCAAAGCAGCATATGCCTACATTGATTCCAGGCTCATCCTGTAGCCGTGATTCATTGTGTGTCATAATAACTTTGTACTATAGTCACTTCCAACAGTTAAATGAGTTAAATGAAATCATGTTGATTTTGTGTGTAGTTATTCCTGTGTTGGTTCCAGGGAAACGGATAACTTTTAGCTCTCCATTGTAGGGCTACTAAACTCAAACAACATACTGGCCACTGACATCTGTAAATGGCATCTTATTTGCCGTTATGCGAACATGAGTCAACAGGGCGTATATCAGCTGATATATTGGTGCATAAAGGTCAACTTTTTTATTTTAAAGTTCTTTTGTCATACTTCAGCTCTCTTAATGTTTTTAAGTACTACAAAACTTTACTATTACTGAGCTTTGTAGTTAGTTTGGTGGAGTTATTCTTGGGTGTAGAGCAGACCTATGTAGCTCTTAGCAGTCCAAGCCCTCACCTCAAACCTAATTTGAATATTTGACATGCAAAGTAGCAGCACAGACCCGCATAGTAGTTGGACCGGATAATGAAAATCACCACCAGTGATTAACATCAAAATGATATTTGAATGCTGTCACTGCAGAGCTACCCTCCAACAATGTGAGAATGGCAGTGGAGGGTCATTAAGCTTTCAAATATTTTTTCACACCTGTTTTCAGATCCCTTGCGATTGGGACCTTAAATATTAGTGCAATGCTAATGAGCGTGGGGAAGGGTGTGCCGATTAAACTCCTGATTAGGTTTTGTTTGTGCGGTTTCTTCTTTGCATATAGTTCCCTATATCAGTAAAAGAACACATATAGTTCTTGGCCAGCTTTTCTTGGTGGACTGAAGGCACGGTGATAGGTTAAACTTTCCTTCCAAACAGACGTTTCTGGCACAGCTTTTACCTACTTCCAAAGTGAATGGAGGAGACGATAAGACATTTATTAAGACCTCAAGCCCAAGAATAAGTTGCCTTATTTTCTAAAATGTTGACATAACCAAACATAACCTTCATTGGATTAGGTTCTTGTCTTTTTTTTGTCTAATTGTCTTTCATTCTTGGGTCTCAATGTGTACTTCAGACACAACAGCCTGAAAGAACTCGAAAGTACCTAAGTTTGCAACTTTTAAATGGACAAAGAGGTAGAGATATTGTATTAGTCTGTTACTAGTTCTCAAATATGATTTCTAATACAGAGTTTTAGAGGTTGATGATAGCTGTTTTATTACTAAACTAATTTGGGAAATAAAATTCTAAAAGAAAGCCATGCAACTCCAGCAACCAGTTTATATTAGCCCACATTTTGAATTGAATTCTCAAGAAGGCTGACCATTAAAATTAACTGACAATGTATTAGTGCAAGTAAACCACCTGCTATATATTTATAAAACATATGTATTTTTATGCTACTTAACATGCATATACTTTTGCAGAAATACTGTTTGCAAGGCACCACTCACTTTTCTGTAATCCACACCTGTTCTGGTCTGGTGCTGTGACAAGTCAAACGTGGTATTTCTATAGCCACAGCCTTGAAATTCTCTAAAGAGCTGCAATTCCTGTAATAGCCACTTGAGGCTGGATCAAAAAATAAGACAGTCACTTTACAGCAGAAAAAACTGCTTTAGTCTATATTGCTCATTTCCATATTTATGTTAACTGTATGTAGGTTTGTTTTTTAATAAAATCAAACTTTTGTATTTTAATTTCATTTAAAACTCATGTTATTAGAACCTGTTTGAGTCACAGGTCAGACTTGGGCAACTGTAGCTGCTACCTGTCTGCTAGGCTTGCTCTCAGCTGATTGGATTTACTCAACCAGACCTCAGGACTGAGAGCATTTTAATGCAGTTATATATATCATACTTTCTGGTTTTCGTAGCATCCAAGAAAGTCTGGGCTTCAGGTTTGGTGAGTGATATTGTAATATTTATTAGTTTGTTGCCAAAAACTTTAAATTGGAAGTCCATACCGGATACTTTGTTTGGTACATTTTGCTAATACTGGGTTGGATATAAGGAAAATCATCAGCTCCACACTTTTTCTTATCAGATGGATAAAAACAATAAGAAAATGCATACATTTCAGTCAAGTCAACCAACTCAGACTCTTTAAATTAATTACATACTTCCAATTGCTCATTTTTAGCTAGGAAAAAATCTTAGTATCTGTATTTGTTTGTGATTATAGTTTATGATGCAGCCTTTTTAAGTTGGAGTTATGCAGTCCAGGCTCGACCAGAGCATTATGCATGAACTGAACTCATCATCTTACGCAGACTACTAAGTGAAATACTGCTCACTTTACAGTAGGAAGGGAGCAACCATTAGCACCATATCCTGGAGCTGAACAGCTGGTGCTAAAGCACAGTGTGATGGTGAATGTCAGTTAAGCAGAAGCTAGTGTTTGTTGTAGCTAGCTGTGCCAAAACAGTACCCGTATCAGATGTGGTTCACTGAGAACACATGCAAAGTTTTTCTCTCTTTCATAGTAATACCTGATATCAGATAACTGTCACATGCCAAGGTTTTGCCGTCTAGAAAAACAAAGCGAAACTTATTCAAATACTCATACATGCACCACGGCTTTGCTTCACACTCCCAAAGGAGATTTTGCATAGCTTATTTTTGATGATCTGTTGATATGTACTTGTTTTTCATTAAGAGAAATTTATCAGATGCTTTAGTAGCTTTTGAGTTCATGGGAAGGGGTGTGGTTCTGTTCATGCTTGAGCTGTTGTTGGTCTTTTAGTTTAGCCCCTTCTGGTGAGAAGCTAGAAGCAAAGAACTTGTAAAGCTAGTCTAGCCCTATGGAGCCATATGGAGCATTTTCCATTTTGTGACATAACCTGCTGACATGTTTTGATTCTTTAACACAGTGTCGTTAAATCCAAAGCTGAACTCTGAGCAAAGATTTTCTACGATTAAACAATTAAGATTATGAGCTTTATTAAATGGATCCAAGTCATTTTAAGGTTCACTATAATTTAGTTTGCATTAGGTATGTCCATTATTGTATTGCAGTCTTTAGGATTGTCTTGACTTTAGTCCCAGAAAGTCAGAATAGAGGCAGAAGTTGCACCGGATCGTCCCTCCAGTAGGACAAGAAAATATGAGTGGACTTGATAAGCAACTAATCACAATGTGACAAACATTTCTTTTCACTGTGACTTCCATGGGATGAAGTATTTAAGATGTGGATGTCATTGTCATCTCCGGGTAGTTCCATGTCAACAACATTCACATTGTTAAGTAGTCTTATGTAAGTATAGTCAGATTCCCTGAGCACAGTGGTTCACTTTTCCTAAGTCCTTAGAAATTCTGCTTCACAAATTTCCTTGACATGTTTTCCATTGAGATCAAGGTAAAGTGATTAGGAAAAGGAAGTCATTTTTTTGATTTGTTTGACCGCAGCCAGGGTCAAGAGAATAGCTGTTGCTCTATTTTCAGATTTTGATTGCGTTAAAATATCTTTCTGTAAGTCACAGTACCATGAGCCACTGCACCATCTGCCATTTTGATTTGTCTTTTTCCAGACACCAGTCACCTTCATCCACCAAAACCACATGCTTCTTACACACATGGGGTTTCTGTTGTGGTTTAACCACTTTACTAATGTCTGTTATCATTTGGAAACGGGTGTCATCGAGGGAGGACTTCCTGTCATATATCCTTAACCAATCAATTAGCATGCATTAGCAGACTGCTGCTGTTCTTATGGGCAAAATTGTAAGAAAAGCCAAGGCACACAAGTGTTAGATTTTTTTTTTTTTTAAAGCTGACATTTTTTGGAGGGGACAAGGGGGGTCAAGATGTAGACAGAGCACGTTCATGGAAATTGGCATGAAAATATAAAATGTAAACATGCCAGAATTGAGAAAAATCATTCATTTTTCCGACATTCAATATTGTCACTGTCAGCTAGTCCTTTTGGACTGACAGAGATTTGTCTGTGGAGAAACCTTCAGAATTCCAAAGAAGCAGAGAAGCAAAAGCTGCTAACTTGATCTCAGTGGTGATCTCACTGCGAGTGAAAACAGATTTAAGCAACTCAGACTAATTTCATGTCTCTTTTGAGTACAATTAAAAAGTTTATAACCCTCAACTAGCACCAGTTCACTCTTAGTATCCTACAGCAATAATGTTAACAGGATTTCAACTGCTTTATGGATGCTGCCCAACAGTAACTCTCTGCAGTATACAGTTGAGTTAAATCCCAAGCCAACCACTGCCAAAACACATTTCCTCTTCACAGTTATTCCTCAACGTCTTTTTCCTATGGAGTTCATGAAGTGAAGCCATTTAACTCGAGACTCCCTCAGCCAAGGGGTTTTGTCTTGTGAACTGGCTCTGGGTCTCTTCATTGAGTATCCTTCCCACAGCTCATGCACCAGTGAGAAGCATGAAGGCTACTCATGTCTTTTATTACTTGGAATATACCCTTTGTTACACTTTTAGATGGCTTCACTGTAGTGGAATTTTATATTTTGTTCCCAAAATGTTTCTCATTAAGATAGGATAGCAACCTCTAAATATGTTCGAAAAAATGGTTGGTGATAACCTTTTTCAAATCTTTAGTGGTAACATAGTTAGATCATTTTGTCTTGAGATTCCTGAAGGTGGCATGTTTTTTTAAAATGAATGGAGCATGTCCCAGATTACTTTGGGCAAGTACGGCTTACTATTTAGCGTTTTCAGCTGTATCCATCTGCAGTTGGTGTAAATGTTACCTTACCTTAAGGTAAGGTAACCCTTACCCTGTTACCAATTTGGTAATTGTATTCATGGGAAATGGACTGGTTCTTATATACTCTGAACACTGACTGTTTTGTACACTTTTCCATGCTTACTGTCTAACATTCATACTCCAATGGATGCATCAGAGAAAAACTTGGGGTTCGTTATCTTGCTCAAGGATCGATTGGCATGCAGACTGGATTAACCAGGGATCGAACCATCAACTTCCTGATTAACAGAGGACCTGAGCTATAGCCACCCAGAATGGTCTTTAGTTAATGAGTCATGTCATTTGGAATAAATCATATTAATTTAGCATTTAGGCCAAACTGGTCAAATTAGAAACTTTAGCATGTAGTGCTTAATAGCTACTGCTAGCACTGTCACCTCACACCAAGAAGGTTCCTGCTTCAAATCTACTTTCCCTTTCTGTGTGGAGTTTGCATATTTTGTTAAAACCTGCTTGCATTTCCTCTAGGTACTCCGGATACACACATGTTTATTTAACCTGTGATTCTAACTTTGCAAATGACATGTATGATCATCTGTTTCTCTGTGTTAGCCCACATAAAGTCTGGGAGAGATTAGGGACCTGTCTGTGGTGCACCTCGGCTCTTGGCAAAAGTAAACTGGGACAGGCTATGTTCATTTCACAAACCTACCACCAGAAACATTAGCTGGGCTTCTCTGCTGACTTAGCCTCTGGGCGCAAATTTTGAATGCACTACTGATGTCAGCTGATATCTGGGACTGAAATTTCTGTTTTGTTCTGCAAATCTTTGTTTAAGCATTCAAATTGATTAAAAATAAAAATAGAAAGCTAAGCCTTTGATAATATGCATTTGGGGAAAAAATGTCCATGTTTTGCACTCAACTTTGACTGTTTACCTGCATACCTGCTAAAACCTGCTCAGATGTGACTGTTTGATGGTGTTTTGTCAGACGTTTTTAAAGGAGGCATTAAATGAAGGGGGACTCCAGTTAAACATTTGTAAATGGCTAATCACAAGGAGGTAAAAAAACATCTTATTAGATGGTCACAAAGTTTTTTGGTCTAGTTCTAAAATATCATCTATAAATTAACAGTGCTTTCAAGGGTCATTTAGACACTGTCCTACTTTGTGAAAGATGAAAATCATTGAACTAGCAACATAAAGTGTGGAAAGAGTGTTTGCAGTGTTACATCATCAGACTTGCTTTGGCCTATTCTCTAGTCTGCACTGATATGACACATTGGACTGTAAGTATGACATGTTTTCAGTCAGTTTAGCCTACATGGGTCTGTAGCAATTTAAGGAAACTACATTTATGATTAACAGGAGTTTTGGCTGACAGAAAGTCAGCCAAAACTCCTGTTACTCATTACTGCTGATATAAGATGTGAATAATGTGATTTCAGCGGCCTTGATGTTGTTGCATAACGGCATACTCTGGAACTTCAACTTAATATGAATTGAATACTGTCCTCCCTGTATTTGTCTTTGAAACCCTGGCTCATTTCCCCCTTTTTCACTGTATTTCTTTTGAAGGCCTTCAGAAAGAGGAGGAGGAGGTGTGTGTGTGTGTGTGTGTGTGTGTGTGTGTGTGTGTGTTACACACTAGAAGGGAGGACACTGTATGTTTGTGTGGATGTATGTGTGTCATCGTACACACAAGCTCAAGCACAGATGGCAGCTGCTCAGCGAAGCCTCGGAGTGGTAATTACTGAGTGTGAGGCGCATTACTTAACTGTTAGCTTTGCAGTCTGCAGGGTATCTGTATTGTTGTTGCTGCTGTAGAGGAGGAAACGATTTTTAAAGAGACAGGCTGATTTAGGGTGAATGTTTTTCTATACAGCAACTTGTGTATGTTTACTGAAGCCCTGCAAAATTTTACCTTCATGGTATGAATATTTTCGAACTTGCAGGCTCTGGAAGTATATAGAAGTGAGTTACAGTTTGGTTTTTTTTAGTTTGCGTTATTGCCGTCAAAACCTGTGAACGGAAAGAGATACACATGAAGTATTCAGGGCTGAAAAAAAAAACACTTTTAAGCCCTGTTAAAGCAGCAATCAAATCAGTTTTACACCAACTCCAAGTGTCACAATCTAAAACCAAAATCTTCCTTTTCTTTGGCTTGAAAGAGTAGGACCCTGTTGTAAGTCCATTATATAGCATTACTTGATGCACTTTGTATATTTTTTGTGTAATATTAAGATTCATATCATCAGGGGATATAAGGGGTTAATTTAGCACTGCATGTTTGACCTACAGTACAAGCTGATGCTTTTTCCAGATTTCCTACCATGGCAGCGGAGAGGGAGGGGAGAGCGATGACTCGGAAGGGGAGAACCAGGAGCTTGCACAGATTGACAGAGGTATGTTCCCACTGCCAGGCAAATCACCTTTAATTGAAAATAGATGATGACTTTCTGTTTTGGGTCAAAAATAAAGATCAGAGGGGAACGCTGATTACTGGAGGAGAACTTTGACTCTGGAAATGTCCTTCAAATTATTACAGCTTTCTCTGGGAAACGAAAACAGTTTTAATCATCTAAGAAATGCAGTAAAGGTGAAAAGAGGATGCTGAAAGAGCCTTTTATGCTTATACATCTAGTTGGCCGTAACAGACTGCTTACGGGAAACTTGAAAAGCGCTTCACTTCAATCAACTTCAGCTACTTCACAAAGCTGCTGCTGGCAAAAGTTTCGTTAGAAAAAGGAAATATGGCCAAATAGCAGCTGCACTGAGGTCATTTATAACAGCTTCTAGTTTTAGGATTTTAAAACATTTTATTTGCTTTTTTTTAAATGACCTACATTGTCTCAGATCTCATTATCTCTCAGACACCTTAAAAGTAGATGTATTGATTGCACTTTTCTTGGCTGATTCAGATTTTGTTTTTCTTTCTTTTAAATTCTAAATGTGACCTGCCGTTACTGAGCTATAACTGACAGCGCATACAAAATATTTAAACTTTTCGTCAACGTAAAATATGGTTTTCATAGTAAAATAATTTGGTAAACTTCACAATTTTGACTTTACAGTTTGCACAAAGCTACAGGATCTTCTCTCACCTAAACAACATAAAAATAGAGTGCTCTGCTGCTGGAAGGCGGTGTAAATAATTAAAATAAAATAAGTTGCCAAACACCCACTTTTACCTGACATGTTTTACCTTACAAAACAAAAAAGGAGATGCAACAGATTTATGTAACAAATCCAAATAGTTTTTGATGCGTGTCAGCAACAGTGGTTGTCTTTGTCCCCTGATTGCCAAGATCTGGGAGAACAATAGAAAGTATATATATATAATTTGATAGCATAGAGTTGGGGTAATCTGGAATGATTACTTAGCCTTTATTAGGGTTCCTGGTGACTTATTTCCTAGTCCTTTAGAGGAGGGAGAGAGAGATAAATCTGATTATTGGTTAGTTTAAAAGTAGGGAAAATTTGAGGGCAGAGGGGTACCTTGTTTCAGCATAACTGGTCTACTCGCTATTAAATTATTATCTTATTACATTTTTTTTAAAATTTGACTTATGAGTTTTTTAATTCTCCTAGAGAGGCGGAGAAATTGTGCCCTCACCCCTCTGGCCACCAGCCAGCAGCACAACCAGGGTCCCCTCTCTCCTGCCCGGCTCCGACGCCTGCGCCTCCTTTTAGATGCCAATCTGGATCGCCACTCTTCAGAGGAAGAACTCGAGCGAATCAGCTGCGGCGATAACAGGAAGTGGGTGTCTTCACTCTCACAGCGCCACGGCGATCATCACAGCAGTGCCTCCAGTGATGAGGAGGTGCGGGACCTCTGTGGCTGCAGGTCGCCTGCCGCCTCCGCCAGGTCGCTGGGGGAGGCCGGTGCTTGCCTGGCTGCCTCCCCCAGCCCTGTACTTTTCAGCTCCAGCCCACCACGTAGCCTCAAGCCACCCCCCATGCGATTTCAGCTGCAGGTGGTGCCGCCGGTTGCACGACCCATCATCTTGACCCACTTTGACCAATCAGCACCTTACAGAAAGTATCGGCACAGCTACGGGGGGGAGCCAGGGAGACCCAGTCTGGACTTGGAGAAAATGCAACAGGTCCGTGAGTTAAATGCGAGGAGCATTTATATGCTAGTGCTAAATAATTAAAGCAGGGTTTTTCCTGCAGCTAGTATACTACACCCTTTTTATTCTCCTCTGAGAGGAGGCAGTACGTAATTAGGTCATTTTGTTTGTCTGTCTATTTCTTAGCAGTCTAACATTTACAGTTTTCAAGATGTCATTTTCAAATTTTGTGTGATGGTAGATGCAAAAAAAAATAGCTCGAACGGATTAAATTTGGGTAAAAATTGGGTCAAGGTCACATCAAATGTGAAAAAATTTGTTTTGTTACGGATCGTCTTCAAACTTAACAGCAATATACTAGGCCTCAGGAGACATGAGTACCTAGGTTGGCCAAGCATTTGACTTTGACCTTCATTGAGCCCAAGGTCAAAATTGACCTTGGAAAAAATCTCAAGTAACAATATTGACTAATACATCCTCTGAAAGTTTGTGGAAAGAACTGTACGACACACTTTTTATTTTTTCCCTCTGATGGCCTACGACATCACAGTGATGCCGTAACAAGTTGAAGTTATCATATTGTAATAAAAACAAAGTTTTACTGTAGTATAGCTCTTGCCCTTCGGGAGGACTTGCGCCCTCTGAGCACTCTTGTTTGTTATGTAGCCGTAAATGACAAGAAAATACCTACATTTTTGTAATTTAAGGTAAAACTTGTCTTCATGTAGACTGATTATGTTATGTTCAGTCAGCGCCCAACAGCCAATTCTGAGTCAGTAAAAACCCTGTTAACGACCGTAGTATCAATAGGCCCTGAAAGAAATGGTTTTGTTGTCTGTTCTGGAGAAAGTGGCATGCATTTTTATACTTCCTTGCACATAACAGGCAACTTGTGAGGGCCCGGGGCAGTTGCCTTTCGCATATATCCTGCAGCACCGTGTACCACACTTGGATTAATGTGTGGCTACACCTCAGTGGTGGCTCATTACATTAAGTGTATCAAGTCATCAGTGCATAAGGGCATAAATCCAAGCAGTCTATGGAAACATTTAGTAAAAGTGCATCACACAAAACTTAAGAGTTCACATCTCACTAGCTCATAGTTTGGCTGTTGTTACTTACAGGTATGTGATATGTGCTGGCAGCCTAGCACTCACACACATAGTTGGCTAAAGTCTATGAAGACTTCAAAAATCGGTCACCAGATTCTAACAAAGGTATTGTTAGGAGGTATTGTCATTTAGCATTTAAAGGTCAAATGCAGTGTTTGGAACTCTCTTGCTAAGTATGACTCAGATACTGCATCACATCAGGCCATGTTTTCTTCTGTGCAAAACTGAAACTCTAGCAATTACGGCAATGTATGCAGCCCTCACTTCCTCTTCATTTTTTGATGGTAGTTTCCATCATATTCACCAAAATCTGCAAAGCTTGTGATTTCTATTTTTGTTTGGTTTTTTTCAGTTTTTTTTGGTGACTTGTAACTTTCCATAATGAGTTTAGCATTAGATAGGCTAACATTTATAGCCTTCACTGCACATGCACACACTATAGAAAAGTGCATGTCCTGCAGATCCAGTTAATATCTGGGACAATATCTCAAGATGTTAGACACGGGAACACGGGATAAAAAATGCTTCACAATCCCACATAAAGAGGGATATCCGGTCACCTTGTTTAAAAGTAACACATGAGGTTGCATAAGAGTATGAATCCCTATTTTTAGTAGTGCATTAACATGTAAACAATATTTTGTTGTTGTAAATGGCTCAGGTGGAACTGATTAGATACTTTTTGGTAGTTTAAAGAATAACAGCGCATTATATTTTGTAACACTAAAATATTCCTAAAATGTGAATGCATGTAGATGGGTCACACTTTTAAATCTTCCTTCTAACCTTTAGCATAGTAAAAATACTAAGTACTTCCAAATTATGCTTCAGTACAGCACTCTAATCTATATTTACTTAATGGCTCTACGGTTTAGTCCCCAGGGCAGCGTATAACTGATTAATAATAATCAATTTTTAATTGCTATCAGTCGTTATTGCTGTAATTGAAACAGATCACTGACAGAACATTTCTCTCTCAGTAGGATGTTTAACTTGGAGCTTGGAATGCCATAATTTTGGATAATCAGTGAGTTTATGTGGGGATGTTGTATTAGGAGCCAGATTTTCTTCCCTCAAATATTTGGATGCATTCACAGAATATCTTTTCATGTCCAACAATCCATTTCACTGTATGCTCAAATAGATTCTCTGTACTTTACCTTTTTATGTAATATCATATTTAATTCTGACACTATAGCAGTATGTGTGCCAAATGGCAGATGAGCCTTAACCACCCCGTCCCCACCCCCCTGAGCAAATCAAACGGCGATCTTGGGTCGCACATTTGGTCCAAAAATACAATCGTGAATACTCTTCAAATACACATGCACACACACAAACAAAGTCCTCCCTTTCCATAGCCGGACGCTCGCCTCCACGGTGGTCTGGCTGGAGAGGGATGAAGGAGAGGGAGCCACGGACGGCAGATGTCCGCCCTCGTTTCTCACAAAGGCTGGCGAGCGAGGGGAAACGATGGAGGGGTGGAGGCAGAAGGAGAGGATTAAATAAACAACAGAAAAACGACAGCCACTAATGAGTCACGGCGAAGCTGGTCCGCTAATCATTAAAATCCAATAGACTTGTTGGCCCACACTGTGGATAGGGAAGGGTGTGTGTGTGTGTGTGTGTGTGTGTTTGCAGAGAGAGAAACTGCAAGTTTCAGGGGTCCATATGTCCGTGGGGTTTTTAGAGGGAAAGAACAGATGATAAGAGACAGCGGGCAGCTTCGAGAGGGGTGAAGCGTAAAAAGAGAAGTAGTGCGTGGATGTATATGTGTGTGCATCCATCATCCTGCCTGTCTGTCTGTCTGTGTCTGCATGTGTACATCCTCCTGTCTGTGTCACTGCATGTGTCTGTGTGTGTGTGTGTGTGTGTGTGTGTGTGTGTGCACGCTCAGTGAAGTGGAATGGGAGGTGCTGCAGGGAATACAAAAGGGGGCCTACAGAGGTAGCCAGCAGACACATTAACCCTTTAGCTGGACATCTCCCAGTCATGAAATCAGCCTTAACTTCTACACCTCATTCAGGGTCTGATGTACAATAAATAGTACATGTTCATTGGTGTTTGTACAGGAAATTTCTTATTACCCCAAAAAGCTATATTAAATGGGCGTTAGAAAGATATATATGGCAAAGCTTCACTTTATGTTTGGTCTGAGCACACCATAAGAATGCCGTGTTCAGACATTTAGTGGAGGACCTCACCCACGCATTTGTAGTACAACCATTTCTCTCTTTTTCTATGAACATAAAGTTGACAGCCCTTTTTCATCCTCTGGTTTTTATTCTGTTCGTAGTTCCAGAAGCAATTTGGTGCAAACAGCGTTTTATATGCAAATGATTAATTAAGGAGAACAAGCCAAGAAGACTGAGCTCTATAAAAGACGACCATGCCAATGCACGGCTTTATAAATCTAATGAAAAGGATGCATTTCTGCCTGTGCTCGTACACGCAGCTTCAGTCATGAGTTTTATGAATCTGGCCCCCAGGGGAGCAAGAAAGGGAAAGAGATGGGGTTCTTGTTAAAAATGTAATTTAAAGGTGTCAAATATGGGGATTCTGTGCCGAAGGTGCAGGGAACACCTGAAACATATTCTTAACATTTTTGGGACTACATCCTGAAATCATACAAATGGACATGCAAGCAAAGGAAAAGCATTTTCAAGGCCAAGAATGAGAAGAGCAAGAAATGATTATATTTGGCCCAAAATATAGCCTCCCAGGCTTATTTTCAGTTAGATTGACTCATAGTCTATTTTTTTTTTTCATTTTGAAGAGACAGCTATAAAAAAAACAAGAGCCATAACTCTATACATGCAGAGTGGGTGGGCTTACACAGCTTTATCTTACAGGAAGATATTTGTACAGCAAATCTGAACACAATAAAAGAACAACAACAAGACCGTTCCTTTAGTTCAAAATGAGGCTTGCAGATGCTGCAAACTAAATCCCAGGTTATGTTCAGTAAAATACTCCAATATAAATTCAGTTTAGTTAGTGTGTCAGATGCTGGTCATTTGAGGAAAACAAAAAACTGGATGACAATTTAAAGGAAGAACCCGAACTGTAGAGTGACTTGGTCAAAGTTGTTCTAAGTGATTGACTGTATCCTGATGTAGTAAAAATGGCAAAAGATTGAATTAAATTCACTTCTTGGCACTTTATATTATAAGGTAAAAAGCCGAGAATAGAGAGAAAACCAACCACCCAACAATAAGCAAGCACTTGGTGACAGAGGAAAGGACAAACTCCCTTTTAACAGGGCAGAACCAGGCTTAGGGAGGGGCAGCCTCCCTAATGATAATAATAATGATTAAATGCAGAGTGGTGTGTAAAACATATAGAGTGAAAAGAGATGAGTGAAGATAACCCACTGCATTATGGGAAGCCCCCAGCAGCCTAAGACTATTGCAGCATAACTAAGGGAGCATTCAGAGTTACCTGTTCCAGCCCTAACTCCCTTTAGGTGGAAGCTAATTTCGGTCGCTTGCGTCTTATTGTTTTGATTACTTCTCATAACTGGTGGGCGAAGGTGAGGAAAGAATGTAGATTGAGCAGTAAGTCAACAGGCTT
Source organism: Etia nguti (assembly GCA_015106755.1). Classification (NCBI taxonomy): domain Eukaryota; kingdom Metazoa; phylum Chordata; class Actinopteri; order Cichliformes; family Cichlidae; genus Etia; species Etia nguti. The sequence continues at coordinate 24,445 of VUQG01017072.1, forward strand.
GCCTTCATGCTCTGATCGCTATTCAGCACAGCGGGCTGGTACCAAACTGATCTGTTAGTTAGTCTCTGGCTCCACTCTTACTCAGCTCATGAACAATCCCAATCCCAACAATTTTTGTGATTTATATCGTTGTCGGGACGATGGATGTCTTATATCGGGATATGAGATTTTGGTCATATCGCACAGCCCTAGTCTCTGATAACTCCTTATGCTTGCTTGTCCTTGTCCATTCCGACAAACTGCACAGATGTTGTGCTGATTATCACGGGAAAAACAGTTTTTGTGGCAGATGCTGGTCATTTGACAAAAAAAGGAAAAACTGGATGACAGTATAAAGGGAAACCCCAACTGTATAGTAAGTTGGTCACAGTGTTTCTAAGTGATCGACTATATCCCGATGTGGGTGTAAATAGACTACTACATATACTATAACATTCACACCCACCAGATCTCAACCCAGCCAGTTATCTATGAGAGATTCTGGTCGGACCTGTTAGCTCTCTGCACCGTCATCCAAACACTAAGTGTTAAACTGAAATGAATAAAACCACTATGAAAGCTAAGTTGAACTAAAAAGCAAAAGATTCAATTAAATTCACTTTAATGCAGTGCTATTTATATAGCACTAAATCACAACAATAGTTGCCTTAATGCACTTTCTATCGTAAGGTAAAGAGCATAGAATAGAGAGAAAACCCCAACAATAAAGCAACTCGTATTGAGCAAGCACTTGGTGACAGTGGGAAGGAAAAACTTCCTTCTAACAGGACAGACCCAGGCTTAGGGAGGAGCAGCCTTCTGCTGTGACCAGTTGGGGGTGGTGGGAGGAAGACACACTGTGGAAGAGAGTGAGAGATTAAAAATAACTAATGATTAAATGTAGAGGGGTGTATAGGCATATAGCGTGAAAAGAGATCAATGAAGATAACCCATTGCATCCTGGGAAGCCCCCAGCACCAAGCCTATTGCCGTTCAGAGGGAGCGTTCAGAGTTACCTGTTCCATCCGTAACTCCCTTTAGGAGGAAGCTAGTTTCAGCTGCTTGTGTCCACTTATTATTTTCATCACAGCTGGTGGGTGTAGGTGAGGAAGGAATGTAGCTTGAGCAGTAAATCAACAGGCTTGCATTCACCGTCTGATCTCTATTCAGCACAACGGGCTGGTACCAAACCCGTCTGTTTGTCTCCGACTTCACTCTTCCTCAGGTCACGAACAAGACCCCCAAATTTTTTTAACCCTTCTCAAAACCCAATTGGAGAGGTGCAAATGATGGCCTCAGACTACCATCCATTATAAGAGTGCAGGGTTAAGGTACTTCTGCCCTGGATTCACTTTTCAGAACCTGGAGTCTACATCCATCTTAACTATGCGACCCATAGATGTAAACAGTGGTTATAGCTCTCACCGAGGATTAGCCTAGATAAGTCAAGGCTATTTTTGTAGCATGTCTCATAGAAGACAAGTTCTGTACCCACGTTTCTACAGCTTGTTGGCAAGCTGTGACCTGTTTAAGGTGATGGTGGTGTGCAGGGGTGGTAAAATTATCACTTTGATTTTTCTCTAAGATGGGTTCTTTGAAAGTTTGCATGAGGCCAGCTCAAACATGTAGCATCTAAAATAAACATTGGTTTTGGTTTGTTTTTAAATTCTTCTTCAAGCAGTTTGCACCCAAATAGACTGTAGAGTCACTGATGGGAAGAAAAAAAAAAGAAAGATGAGGGCTGGCAGGAGGTGAGCATGAGGGCAAGTGCACACTGACTCTCTCCCACATCACAGCAGTAGGAGTCTTGTGGTGCTTCCATTCTTTCCTGCGCTCCCTTCCCCCTTGGAAGCTACCTCCGCGACTCCAGACAATTCGATGATTGTGTGGTCCCTCCACCACCCCCACTGTGTTTTCTTTCTTTTTTTTTTTTTTGAAAACAGTGGAGCTGCGTGGTCATGGAGGGGAGTGGGAGACAGGATGTTGCATAAGCTTCATTGACCAACTGTTTATAGTTGAGTGAGACAGCTGGATTTGCTGACTTCCTCGATCGTCCGATTTAAACATTAAATGACAGCCGGTGCCTACTTTGTTTTCATGTGTTGGTGTCTTCCTGTCAAGAGAAGTGTTTTTGATATGGCTGATTATAGAAACACGCTCGTATGCACCAACACTAGCTTTAACCAGTCATTTTCTCTCATAAAAAGTTCAATCTACAAGAAAAGGTGTGGAGCTTTTACTCTCCCTGTCACAGAGGAGCTGCTGCTGAAGTTTTAATGTTGATAGAAAAGTCACTGTGCTTTCTTCTTGTCTTCACAGAAGATGCTGCTGAAAAAGAACTGCGGAGGGAAAACACGGACCATAAAGATTCGGGTGAGTTCATTTTCATTGCCACACAAATACCCAGCTGACAGGAAACGCTCCCACAACATTGGCAAACGTTGGAATGGTATTCCTGTAGGTTTCAAAGCTCAGCTAAGACATAACATTTTGACTGCAACACTTGAGATGTTTTGAGAATATTGTCAAGGTGAAGGTTAGGAAATTTACTGCTATCAGCTGTACACAACATTCCTACAGCTGATAGCAGTAAAAAAATAAATAAAACAACTTGTCAAAACAACTGCTGGTGATGTTTTCAGGCTGTTATGAGGTCTGGAAGGACAAAGTGCTCATAATGTTCCTCTAATGCCATTTGTTAGCAAAGTTAGTAGTTTTTAATGCAACATATAGAGGTTTTTGGTATAACAGATGATAATATATTTTTTAAGCTTTCCCATATCAGTCAGTCCATCTGTAAACCCTTGAAGTTGACGGTATTGTGCAAAAGTCTTGAGCCATGCCTTATTTCTATATACTTTGCTTCCAAGGAGCCAAGACACACATTGAGTGCTTGGTCTACACATAAGAGAAGAAGCAAAAATCTGTCCCCAGGTTTTAATAGAATCTATGAAAAACTCCAAAGATAACACAATCTGATGGGCATAAAATGTATTTTGACACCAACAAGGTGATTCCCTAAGAACTAATAGCTGAAAACTTGGCAGGGTGTGCAGTGTGTCCTTAAAATGTGAGGAAACTGGACAAGTGGAGGACATAGGAAGAAGTCACAGGCTAAAATAAGTATTTGTAGATGATGAAAAGTATTTGAAAGTCATGTCCTTCATCAGAAATGGTCTCAGAGCAAGGTGGCTGTCAAGAAGCTATTCTTTAGAAGGGGAACCAGGTTGAAAGGGCTAAGGTACGCCAAATTACAGAAGAACTGGCCTGAAGATCAGTGACAACAAGTCTTATGGACTAATGAATCCAATTTTGAAGTTTTGGTTCATAGTGTTGTTAATCTGTATGGAGAGCGATCCAACAGTGAGTGTCTACAGCCATCTGTAAAACCATCCATGTAAGATAATCAACAGGATCCCACATTTAAATAAGGGCAAAATAAAAGCTTCTTTCTGAACAAAACTTTTATTGTTGGGTAAAACCTTTTTATTTATTTTTTTCCGCTCAGGCTGAAGCGTTCCATTTATGGGTTGTAATATCCTTAACAGGGGCATCATCATGATATACAGACACTGCTAACTTGAAGATAAAACTTAAAGTCATTTTATGATAAAATCATACAAAAAAACTCATCCAGTGCTATCAGTTAAAGCCACAGATTCACTTTGCAGTTTATCACGGCTCTCTCACTGCAGACAGCATCTACACGCTTAATGCCTAATTAGCGCAATGTGACAACTGCTAACAGAGTTCACTTCCCTCTCGCACACCGAGAGACTCACTCACTAGGCTGAGTTCACTCTTAGTTTAATTGCCTTTTTGTCTCCTCCTTTCTTCTCTCATTTGAGCTAACACTAGCTACACACTGACTCAGAGGTGTCTGCTCAGTTTGTTGCTGGCCTTGAGTCACTGCAGTTAGTCGAACTATTTTTGCTTTACGAGACTTGAACAAACAGTTCCCCGTGTATCACTTTGAACCAGTGTTCATACTGGTTTAGCCTCATCGAGATAAGAGTGACTTAAGAGAGTCATGTTAACAAAATAAATACATGTAAGGATAATTTTCAATGTTAGCATTATTGTTTTCTTAGCAATATTAACAGTTTTAGGAATTCTTTTGGCTGTGATAATCACGTAGTGCAGTGATTCCTAAAGTGTAGGCTGCAGCACCCTGCCCCTGGTGGGATGTGAAAGTACTCCTGGTGGGCTACAAGACGTCATTTACATTTACAATAGCTTCTTCAGCTGAAGAACCAGTGAGCTTATCCAATGGCGGGACGTCTGTTGTTTATCCGTTCCTTCACTGTTCACACCATTCTTCCTAAGTATTGGTCAGATTATAATGAAACTTGCACTCAACAATGGGTCTTCACTCAAAACTGTGTTGAAGTCAAAGTCATCCAACGTTGATTAGAACGTTAACCAACCATGAACTGGTTGATGTTCTAGTTAACTTGAAAATGTAGTTTGAAATTAAGATCCATTCATGCATCAATCCTCCCATCCGCTGCTGCTTATCTGGTGCCGGTCAAGGAGGCAGCAGTCTGAGCAGAGTCCAAACCTCCTCAGGGCTCTAGAGTGCAAACAATTTGGTCGCAAATGCGACCTAATTTCTCAATGGTGCGACTAAAAGAAATCCTAGGTCGCACCGGTGCGATGAGCCGTTCGAGTCTCCGCAACTCTGAAAGTCTCTGTGTGGCCAACAGCAGACAACATTATGCCCATATCACGGCCTAAACAAATCATGAAGGTGCTGCTTAAAGTAGCTGAATGCGCCGATGGCTTGTTGGAGCATTACGGCTACCGTAGTCAGTAGGAGTAATACGTACCGTGCTTCAACATAATATTACTGTATTGTGTGTGTATAAGGACCTCAAAATGGCACCTGTTAAGAGACATGCTTACGAAGCGGATTTCAAACTCTATCAGTCACACTCTAGAACTTGGGAATAGAGCAGCTGCGAGAGAATTCACCATTAATGAGGTGCTCAGGAGGCATCATGGTCAGATGTTCAAACTACCTCAACTGGCTCCTTTTGAAGGGGAGGAGTAGCGGCTCTACTCAGAGTTCCTCCTCTGTGACTGAACTTCTCGTCCCAACTCTAAGGGAGAGATCAGCCACCCTTCGAAGAAAGCTCATTTCCGCCACTGAGGAAATGTGTTGGGTGGCGGTCAAGGGCGGAGGCCCTGGTGGTCCTATACCCAACTGCTGAGGGTGGATATTGGGACATGAGAACAACAAATTCTTATAATATTCAACTATTTATTATGCTTTATTTTCGGACCTATTTTTGATCATGAACTTGTATCTCATCAGTAGCAGCTGGCTATCAGGTGGCAGAAGTAAAGCTGTTACTGAATCAATTATATCTTGCAAATTATCTGGAAAAAAAAAGAAGCAATGAAAACACCAAGAGGGAAATACTACTTAGGCTCATGTAATTATCACAGCTGTAATTATAGTTTTGGGCGAGCCGCAGAAGATTTTCAGATTTCCAAATGGGCTGCAGCAGTCTTTAGAAATGCCTGGTATATGAAAATCTAAAATCGTGACAGGTCTAATTCCTGATATAGTCAGCTCTTACAGAGGATGAACCAACAGGGCGCAGTATAAGATAAATAAGAATTATTTTGAACTGTGAATCACACAAAGCTACTCTAATAGAGTCTAAAAATAAAGTGAAGAAAATAGTCATCTCTAGTCAGAGCAGATTATCATTATCCAGGGTGTCTTACAAGTAAATTAATTTAAATCAATTTAAACACAACTTTACATGCAGAGCCTTTCTTTTAATGCTGGCTGATGGGCAGTCCAGATCAGGGTATCCATTACAGCCATGATAAGGTTGCGAGGTTGCTCAGCCCCTGTGAACAGACCGGCCTGCCTTATTGCCAGCACCTTGATCTCCATCCAACTGCATACTGGGACAGCATCTGGCTGCAGCGTTTGTTCCCATGCCCCACTAGCTACTGAGCTATAGAGACTGTGGAAAATCTGATAGCACCATTGGATTCCTTTTGCAAACTCAGTTTACTGCAGTGATACCTTAGCCTAAGAATGAAAAAAAATGCCCTCCTTTTCAGGTTTGTTTGATCTCTTGATTTCACTCAACAGCCTTTAATAGCTGAGCTTTCCGCTTGCCCCATTAGTGCACATTTACCAGCCTGAATAGTTCTGTAAATACAACAGGATTTTCCCAAAGAAGTCCAAACGCAACGGCCAATAATTAATCATCAGCGCTGCGACTGTGTACATGGTGATTTTTGTTTGGAAGGACGGAGTGCTGGAGAGCCGGAGGCTGGAACAAGCTTTGTCGTCTTGGCACGGAGGAGGGCGCTCCAGAAGGAGGCACAGTGTGGTGAGAAAAGTGACGTTATTATCACGTCGTGTGGGATAGTGTCAGTGGAACCTTATCACACACTTGTTTATGAGCGCACACATGCGCGCGCACACATGCGCGCGCACACGTACACGCACCAACTGTAACAGCATCGAGTATACCTCAGTCCTGCATGGTGATGAGTGGAAATGTAAAAAAACCGAGGTGGCGATGAGAGATGGAGCTGAGGAGGAGGAGGTAGAGTGTGTGCGGTTCCCTTGTGGTGTATTTCCAGGGATGGAGTCATTTTCCATTTATAGCCCGGCCGGCTGCTATCTGTTTAGTTCCACTGATACGTGGAGATATTGCTCATTATCCCGTGTTCTCACTGGTGAAGCTGGTGGTGTTGCTGATGTCCCCGTCAGTGACGTCTGTGGGCACTGCGTTTGTTCCAGTTCAGAGATTTTTGTCTTGAAGTGAGTGCACAGTGGATTGATGAGCCATTTGGAAGCTTGTGTCCACTCTTTGTGCACTTTTTCCCCCTTCCATCTCCTTCTGTCGACCCACGGTTTACTGGCCAAGATCCAGCACAAAGACACTGGACCTTACTGGGTGGGTGCAGCGGGGGTTGAAACTGGACTCAAGTTTTCAAGCATGGGAGTTGTTACAGGGGTTGAGGAGGTTGATGGTGGCGGCGGTGGGGGTTTTGTGTAAGCAGAATGAAAACACAGCTTTGGACACTGTAGCTGCTGCTGAGGCCTCCCCCTCAGGGCCTGGAGGTGAATAGGAGAGTTTATTGATGAGAGCTTCCCTGGCTGTAGCAGGCGAGAGTGATGGCGTCTGGTTTCAGCCACTGTGAAGAATGGAGGAGGGAAAAATTGATTGAGATGAGGGAAGTGGTGCAGATATGGGCAGAATCAAGGGAGGGCGTGGGAGCTAAATGTGGTGAATCCAACTGTCGTATAAAGGCAATTTTGGTCCTAATGTGAGAATGCACAGGTTGGACTCGACTGTGCAGGCAGTCAGAGTGTTGGTCAGACTGGTGCACAGCAAGGCTGAAATGGACTCGAGGTGAGGGCTCAGTGAAGAGCTACAGTCCATGCTTGCAGCTTTGAGCCATCCACCAGCACCAGTTATGCTCTTGTCCTGATAACATCTCCCCCTGGCATTGCAAATAAATTAACACTCTGAGAAGCTATCACATTTCGCTAGGCGCGAATGTGTTAAATAGGGCGCAATTGCCTACTGCAGACCTCAGTAAATCACGTTTGTATCATTCATTTAAATACAGCAAATGTTCCGACTCTGAAAAGGAGACTCCTAAAATAAATATGCAAAAAAACTGTTTCCGTGCTTTGAAGTCACAAGACTGGCACAGTAACCTCTTAAGTAAGTCCCGTCAGTGGCGTTTCGATGCCAATAGTAACTGTTAAAGTTTAAGATGTCTTTTAGATGGTTTAACTGATCTTTCATGCCATCGTTCCTACTGCAGAGATCTGTACTCGGTCTGACCCTGAATGCCGCAGATGTAAACTCTGTGAGGAGGATTGTTAATGTGGACAGGGAGCTGTCCTGATGTATGACTTTTCTCTCTGTTGGAGTAGCTCACAGCTACCATATGGAGAACATCTCAGCAGAGTTCACATCTATCAAGTTTACTGTGGCTTGTTCTCAGAGTGAGATTTTCCATGTCTCTCTCCCTCTCTCCCTCTTTTTTTTGGCTCTTTATTCAAACATGAGTACACAGAACGGCTCTAAGTGGTGATGGGAATTGTTGCCGAGTTACTGTTGTAGAGCTGAACCCCTGAAGATGTTGGTTGAAGTCATAGCAACACCTGTAGCTTCACATGCACTGATGTCACTGGATGATTTTCTAGCAGCGGCGGGTGCTCTCCCTGCATCTCAGGGGATCCACTTAGTTACTCTAATGCATCGGTCTCCCAATTTACAGCTCTCTGTATAAGCACACGCTCCGGTTTTTCCATGGTATCAGCTCGCTGCAACAAGTCTGTCTCTGAAGAAATGTGCTCCCTCCTTGGCGGGCTCTGAGGGAGAAAGTGCCGCCTCACTGCCAAATCCAACAAAGTCATTTCCTGTTGTTTCCTGTAGGGAGGAGAATGACGAGGGCTAATTTTAGACAGAGGCCTTCTAGAGCCATGAGAAGCTCAGAGAGGGGTCTCTGCAAGTGGAAAATCATTTATGTCACTGAACCTGCAGTGTGCATAAATAAATAAAAAAAATAATCAGTGTGGAAATGTTCTAGTGAGGTGCAGTAACTCTCTAACAGTGCCAGTTGAGTTTTCACTTTGCTGTCATGTGTCCTGAGGATCCAGCATTTCCACCCTTCTCCACTGACTGTCAGTTTAACCTGATGTGCGCTGCATTCTGTCGCACGTATCGAGCGGCCAGGTTTCAAGTCGTCAAGAGTACTTTATGCAAACCAGAAACATCCAGCCTCTAAAGCAGGGCTGTCAAACATAAGGCTTGGGGGGCAGAATCAGCCCAGCCCAAGACTCCAATCCCCCCCCACTGGATGGCTTTGGAAAAATGTGGAAGAGGACATTAATTTTGGACTTTTACATGCAAGTTTGACAGCTTTTTCTACTAATACAAACTTCCCCCATGACCATTATTACTACACCAAAGTAAATAATTAATAGATTTGTAATTTTACACATTCACTGCTTACAATTTAAGCCTTGGGTCCACAAGGGTCAGTGATTTTTGTCATCAAACAGGGAGAGTGGTGAGTGATGAGAGTTTGGATGTCTTTGTGCCTGCCAGTTTTTTTGTGAGTCCTTGTAGTCATCATAGGGGGACCAGTGTACACTGAATTTGAAGAGCAGTATTGTGTGAAGACATTTTTCACAACCCACATCTTTACAATTCTTCGTTAAAACAGTACAAGAGACAAAGCAGCTCCTCTTCTTCCTTGTTGCCATTTTGAGTAGATTCGTAGCGCCTGTGCTTTTTATAGATGCAGAATTTACATGGACTTCTAATGACTATAATAGGATCACCCGATGTCTCTCTGTGTGACCTCATCTGCAACTACGTATATACTACTACTAATTTACACTACATAACTGTTGAGCTGTCAGGCTGAATCATTCTTTATATTTGAACTACTGGTAGCGTCATCCTTTTCTCCTCCATCATGCTGGAAAAGGGACATCAACCTTCAAGAAGGGTTATGTTGTGCTTTTTTGCACTTGGGAAACAGAGTATGCATCATTGAGGGTGGAAGGCACTACCACAGTGCCTTAACTCAGTCCAGATAGGATTGGGTTGTGGGTTATTGTTTGAAATCTGGGAGCAGACAGGAGTTCGTTGCTCACTGAAAGTGAGGAGAAGCATTGTGACTGTTGCTAAAAAGGCCACTGTTGACACTCAAGCCGTGTGATTAATTGATGCAAGTCCTAGTTTTGCTTACAGATTTTGTTTTCAACAAACATGAAATCAAGAAAATTCTGATTTTATTTTATTTATTATTTTAATTCATTTGTGTCGTGAACTTCTCATTAGCTCATCCCATTGTGATACATCCATAATTCACAGGAATCACTACTCCTCCTACAGCATTGGTCAATGAATTTTTGGTGGTTTTTTGCCCTTATCAGATAGCACAGTGAAGATGAACAGAAAATAGAAGATGCACAGCGGTGGGCCCCGGGTCAAAATCAAACTCGGGTAAATGCGGCATGTGGTCGGCAGCTAAACTCATGAGCTAAACTGCCACCCTTTTGGGTCTTCACCCAAACTGTGCTCAACCTCAGCGTCACATTTATCGTTTATTGTGCAATGACCTGTGAATTGTGATGGATCGTGAGCCAGCGGTGCATTCGCTCTTTAGTTAATCTCAAACCAATATGACCGTAAGAGGGCTTAAAGCCAACAAGATCCATGTGCAGGAATTAAAAGTAGTGAAATGTTTCTGTAGGTGAACCTGTGTAAGGATCACTAACGGTTGTCTTTGTCTCCGGATCTCCAAGGGTCTCTCACCCAGCCTCCTTTTGCGTAACATGAGAATGACTGCTGGCTCGAGGTATTCACGTCCCCTGCTGCTTGGGCCTCTTCTTGCTCGTATTTGGAGCAACACATACACCACAGTGGAGGCAGTGAAGTGGCAGGGGCTGGCGTTTGCCCTTGAATGGCTTTTTTGGTCAGAAACACCAGCTCAGTTTGGGTCTAACTCTACCTGATGACCTTGTATATTTAAAGTTTAACAAAACTACATGTTAAAAATTCTTAAGGTCAGCAGGTAATCGTTACCAAAGGCTGCATTAACCCAACCACATGCTCTCTCTATTTGTCTTTCAGAACCTGACGGGCAGTCGTCCCCCGCCCAGGTACATCTACGACCCCTCCATCTTCGCCTTCCGCTCCCTGAGCACAGTCCCCCCCTGCAGCCCTCTGAGTCCGTCCGAGGATCCTCCCTGCTCATAAGGAAACATCCTCCCATCAGATAATCCTCCCCACCCCTCTCTTCATTCCCAGACGGCTGCTTTTTTTTTGTGGTGTCTGCCCTTCTTAGACCAACGAGCGGCTGGTATGAAAGCGTTTGTTTGATGGTCGAACTCTTGCACACTCAGGTAATCCCACCCTGTCACTTTGAGCCTCGCTCTCTGCCTGAAATCAGCAGCGGGCCCAGCACAACCCATCTGAGGATGCTTCAGGTTTTAGAAATCCTGTGATTGGAGGAAGAACGCTCCGGAAACGGACACGGCCCACCTGAACTTAAGTTTTCAGCTCAATATTCAAGGGAAATAATGCATGTAAGACAATCAAATGCTTCCAGGGTTTCTTCCTTTGATGTGATAGCTTCATAAAAACACAGCGAGGTGAGTCCTCTGACATCAGTGGTCACATTTGTCTGTTTGAAATAATAGTAAAAAAAAAGAAAAAAGAAAATCGCTTCTCTGGATGTATTATTGAATATGCAGGTCATGTAAGGCTGAGCTATAACAAACATGTATGACTGTAGTTGGATAGTCGACCTCTGACCTTTTGATGATGTACGTTTCTTAATGAATTTGTCACTTGTAGTCCAGGTCAAAGTTCAGTACTTGTATCCTCTTTCCTTGCATGAATTTCACTGCTTTGCAGAAAGAGGTATGTGGATGAGAATAGTTTGCTGCACATTCGGCGAGTGTACACGGTGCTGTGTTCTGCATAGCCTACTTGTAGTGTGCCATTTCTTTTCTCCAATATTGTACCTCATTACTTTCTAGGTAGAAGAGGACCACTGGTGTAATTAAGATGTCCCAGTGTTTCTGCAGATCTCTTAATGCCTTGAAATGACATTCCTGTTGTGTTGAATGAAACTTGAGGTCGATCTCGGCCCCGAGAACTGAGCTGATGAACTTATTAAACGCGAAATGTCACCACTGTAACTAGGATTTTGCCGAAGTGAATGTAACATTGTGACATGTTTTCGTCCCTTGTTGCACAAAAATTAGTCAATAAATGCCCTGTGGCCTCTTGTTTAGGAGGTAATTTTTTTCTTTACTTTATGAGGTATTATGAGTATTTAAGGTTGGATCGAAAAATTCGAGCTCACCTTCATGGGCTTCTCTGGACTGTTTTCCTTGTGTGAAGGATCCTTGCTGGTGATGAGGTCTGGGTCTCTGGCAGCTACAGAGAACTTTTCAGTTGAAGGTCCACTGTCTCCATGCCTGAAGTCAGCACATCAGGTGAGAAATATGACCTGGAGCATGCTCAGTTAATACTCTGAAGCAGCAGCCCCCTTCATAGTTTTAACAGTGTCATGTTATCATTTGTATTTGGGGACCATCAAGAGAGTTTATGGTGTCGTAAATCC
>VUQG01017072.1:44327-76251 GCA_015106755.1 Etia nguti
TGAAAGGCAGTACTGAGTTGATGCTCTCACTGTTGTCTGTGTTTTTACGCTCCTGTCCTTTATAAAACTATGCAGATGTTTACCAGTGAGTCATAGGTCTCAGGCCGCTCCTCTAGCTTTCCCGCTTTCTTCATTCGTTCCTGCCTTTTCCTCTCCACTGTGCCGGTTCTATCCAGGAAGGTGTCATCATCGCTGTCATAGTAGTCATCGTCTTCCCAGTTCTTCTTCTTACGCTTACGGGACACTGAAAATCAGATGCAGAAAACTCTTATTGAGTTTTCCACCACAACTTCCAGTCCTCTCAACATGGGACTGAGCACACAAACCTGCTTCCTGGCGCAGCAGCCCTCTGGCTTCCAGCATTCGACACGCCTCCAGACAGCACTGGATGGCAGCTTCTTTCTTCTTTCCTGTGTGGGTCACCTCTGCAACCAGCTGACGGCCCACAGCGTCGTCCACCGGCAGTCTGTTAGAAAAATCATAGTCAGCGCATAGAGCTCGATAAACACTTCACAGCCTGCGAGGAAAAAAAAAAAAAAAAAAAGAGGTTTTATTCCACTTACTTTATTCTACAAAGCCAGGTGCCGTGGTTCTTGTCTTCATACTCAAACTCCAGCTCCTCCCCTACAGAAAACAAGCAAAGAAGTTCAGTGAAAAAAGCAGAAGCTGCTGTCTGTGAATTCTAGTTAACTACTAGTTAGTATATTCTTCAACTCCTACAATAGAGAGTATTTAAGCATTTTTTAATCTCATGAGATAGTAAAGTTTTTTTTGGAATTTTCAGCTTTTGGTCATAAAAACAAAGAATTTGGACTCTTCATTTTGATGTATGATTTTTAAATATCTTAGCCCAACTAGCCTAAAATAACCCTCGACCTTTTGGAGTGACTGATTTTTTTTTTCTAACCACCTTAAAAAAGCTCCCTGAAAAAGTAATGCTTTCCAGATTTTTCCAGCAAATTTGTACAGACCTTAACTTCTTTGATTTTAATTTCAGTCTTTTAATGACCTGTAATACTTCTTCTCACCTTCTCTGTCATAAAAGCCCTGCAAAGCCTTCTTGGGGTCCTTCAGGTAAGCTGCTTCCTGATCTTCGTGGAATTCTGTTGAAAAGGGGTTTTCCTCATTCTCGTCTTCCTCTGGAGCTGCTTCTTCGGCTGCAGGGAGGATGTATGCAGAGAGGTGATGTGAAAGGTAAGAGAAAGACTCAAAACACTGAAATCATGTATCACCCAAATGACACATAACACACTCCAGCTTCATCCAGCAACAGCAGTGATGACACTCACCCATTCCCCATGAACAGCCAGTGTCTTCACTTGACACTCTGCCATCGCCGTCATTTTCACCATCCTCCTTTTCTTCTTTTTCCTCATCAGAACCATCTCCCATCATCCTCCTCTCCAGCTCTTCCTTCTGTTTGCGAGCTTTTTCCCTCAACTCTGTCACTGTCAGTTCAGACTCATCTTCCTCGTCAAACTCTGGACCCTGCAAAAAGAAAATAAAGATGAACACTTAAAAATGTTTACTTTTTGTTAAATATATCCTTTCACTCTGTTTTTGACACTGAAAATCTTACATGCATAAAACATTTTCAGTTACAGTACTGGATGTTTGTAATTTTGATTGACAGATGATTCTTTTTTTTGCATAACACACAAGCTTCTCTCTCCCCAGCTCTTCTAGAAACACAGCATGGCATTTCAAGCCAGTTGAAAGAAATGTTCTCTCTAGTCTGTCCTGAATCTCCTCCCAAATGGGCATGCCCAGAAACACCTCACCTAGCACACATACAGGAGCAGCTGTACCACGTCTTTTGGGTCTTTTTGATGTTGAGAAGCACCACCTTTATTCTCTCATCCCATCTCTCCCCAGTGTGAGAAGACCCCAAGATAATTGAACTCATCACACCCAACACAAGCTGGATTTCACTGCTCGGTAAAGCCAGCAGGCATCATTTACAAAAGGATAGTTGTGATTCTAAGGCCACCAACCACCCTCCACCTTCTGGCTGTACTTAAAAATTCTGTCCATAAGAGTTATGGAAAGAATCATTGACAAAGTGCAGCCCTGGCTGCACTAAGTTAGACTCTCATGAGTCTAACTTAGTCTAACAGGGACTGAATAACTCATAATAAAGGGTCATACTCCAAAAACATTGACCAAAGGACTGCCCTGAGGTATGAAGTTGAATCCCTTCTCCAAATTCATGCATCCAAAACATCCCTGAGAATGTAAAAGGCTGGCTAAAAACTGCACTCAAAATCTGGGAGTGCTTTATATGATGGATAATATATTTTTAATGACTAATAGGTTAACAGCTTAATACAAAAATTAAAAAAAAACTTGATTCTTTCTTGTATCATGTCAGATACACGCTGATATAACCTTTTAAAAGTAAAGCATCATGCGGCAAAAGATGCTTGCGTAACTCATGTGTGTGGTACCTGTAGCGTAACATATGGTGGTATGACAAGTGGTGTTTTCATACCACTTACTAAGCATTATTATATATCGTGACAAATAGCAGCCACATCATTCTGCCTTTTTAAAGTAACTATCATACTGCTGCTACATATGAAGAATATTGGCCTCCATATTAAAGCAGACCTGTTGTGCTTTTTTGTATTTTCCTTCATATATATCCTGTTTCAGTTCATCACAATACAATTTTCTTAACGGGTGAGAAGCTAAAACTGCTTACTGCAAACAGAGGATGAACCAAGGAGCAGCACATTATTTTGAAGTGTGAACCACGCAAAGTTACACCAGAAGAGTCCAAGAGTAAAGCATAAAAAGTATCATTTAAAGCCGTTTAACCATGCACGGAATTAATTTAACTGAATTCGTGTTTATTCTACAGAGAAACAATTTTGTGTAGCTGCAAGGAAGCCATAAGAGAACTTGATCAGCCCAACTAGATAAGATTAGCACTGTGTCAAACGGCTAAAATCAAGACATTTTAGAGACCCTACTTGTCATCGGTGATCACCACAACACACATTACCTGTAGGATAAAAAGCCTCGTGCTTCCTCCAAACTTCAACACGTGCCCCACGCGGACTCTGATGTAGGTCTTCGGTGGGATCTTGTTCTTGTTCACCACAGTGCCGTGCGTGCTGCCCAGGTCGTAGATATAGAAGCCCTTCTCTTCTCCCATGCAGCCCGCGTCCTCCCCGGCCTCTCCACGGTATTGAATCACTGCGTGGTACCTGGAGATGGAGGGGTGCTCCAGGGACAGATCGCACACAGGTAAACGCCCAACCACAAAGTAGCTTTTGTCCACTAATGGCACCTGATCCACTATGGTACCGTTTTTGAGGATTTCAAGAGCGTACGGGGTATCCGATGCGGTGCCACCCCAGGGAGGCTCTGTGTAAGGGAGAGGGGGTAATTTACCAACTTGGGGGGCTTTAGTAGTGAGCACTCGAGGTTTAGCTTCTGGTTTGGTTTTGTCCTTTTCGGACTTTTTGTCATTTTCTTGGCCTTTTGCATAAATTTTGCTTTCATCGCTAGCTTTATTTTCTGTGATGGGTTTGGACGGAGCAGTGACGTTGTTGCGTTTTGAGGCGAAGCTAGGCGACGCAAAAAGAGCCGGTTTTTTGAAAGGCTCCTCCGGTTCTGGTGGTTTAGTTTTACCCGAGTCATTCTCTCCGTATTCCCCTTCATTTCCTGGGGCCAACCGCTCATTAGAGTCCACTACAGAGTTCATCTCGTCGCCTGTGTTCATCACGTCTGCTGCTGGCGGGGAGGCGGCCATGTTTATTTGGTGCAGCTCTCAAACTTGGCCGGGTACTTTTAAAAATTTACAACTACATCTGATAAATTATGTAAACCGAAGGAAAGCCGTCGGATATTATAAATTCTTAAATAGTCCCACGTTACATGAATATATATTTTTTAATTTGTACAATTCAAAATGAACGTTTTGTTGTGGAACCAAACATTCGACATAGCTATTTACCCGAGTTCTTTTCCTCCAAGGACGAAAATCCTTAGTTTCCTGTTCAGCTTCCTTCAACATTCAATCAACGGCAGACGTTTCCTCCATCCCAGGGTAACAGCAATGTGTTTTTTAAACCTCATTTACATTAATAAACATGCCCGTGAAGTATTAAAATGTGTAGTTTGGTGTTGAGTTAAAATGAACGAACGCATTAGTAACTCAAACCGCAAAGGAGCTGGAACCCAGCTTTATACTCCAGCCAGACAACAGACATTTTGTGGGTTTTTCTGTCCAATTTTTGTTAATCATAGACTTCAGACTTTAAAGGAACCAATGCAGCTTGATCTTCTTTTCGGCATATAAAAGCATAACGAATAGACATATATCCTGCCGCTTTTTCATCAGTTATTATGTTTGGAAAGGCTGCTAGCCACCCTGTCTTGGTTTATCATAAATGTTGCCTTTAAAATCTGTCAAATGTACGCCAAAGTGATTATGAGACAACAATGTAGATCTTTTAAATGTGTTGGTATTTTCAGCTTTTCACAAAACCAGTATTTCACAACTTCGACTTTGTTTAAAATTGTGCAGCTGTGATCAACATTTGGCGTAATCGGCTCTGAAATTAACCGGAGTCGTATACATTTAACGAATTGGTTTTATTAAGAGACGTTTTGTCAAGAGACATTTAAGTACAACCCGAAAGCTGGACATTATTGAGGTTGATTGGCCTCGCAGAATATTTAAACTAATTGCAATACTGGTGGTGCAGAGTGGATCAGGAAAATAACGTAAATTGAATTGTTCAAGTGTTTTTCTTGTATATAACTAACTGTATTTTTTTGTATTTACATTTTACAGTGGGGTTTAAATTACTCCTATGCTTGTAAAATTGCCAGAAATAGCAGGAAGCTTCATAGACCTCTGTTAGGTGAGAAATAAAACAGTTTTGGTCCCTCTCTAAAGAGGCTTTGAAATCCCAGAAAACTAAATCACAAGGGAAATATGTTATAATCTGTTGTTTTGTACAGTAGGTTTTAATTTACGCAAGCCTAAAATACTTATAGGTTTACTGTTAATTATGTTAAGAGAGGCTCATTGCCTTAACTAGATGCCTGACCAAAGGTTAGTTTTGATTCAGCAAAGCTCAGTGTGTTCCTTTAGCCAAACCAGACAGTAATGCGGGAAAACAAAAAATAAAATTGCTTGAATTTAAAACAAAATCAGTTTTTTACTGAACAAATTAATATGAACAGTAGTTGCCTTGATGTTTTCAAAACGTATTCACATTTTCTATATCCCCTTTCTGTTTTTAGTCTATATCCTCCTAGTGTCGTCATGATGCGTTACTGGGGTGAGATCCCAGGACCTGTGGGGGCTCCTCCCAGTCGCAGTTCCTTTGACTTGCTCCAGCGTGAGTTTCGCTCCGTGGAGATGCAGGACCCTCCCTTGCACCAGCCCTCTGCACAGCGGCCACGGCCCACCACCATGCTTGATATCCCCTCTGAGCCATGCAGCCTTACCATCCACACAGTGCAGCTGTGCCAGCACGTCCGCCGTCTCCGAGGTCTTCTGGCAGCAGCCCAAGCCCAATCTCAGGGTCAGAGCTCAACATCCGCTGAGGGTGGCAGCAAGCTGGACGAGGCTGATACCAACCTGCCGTTACGCCCTCCCACCCCACCTGTTATGCCAGATGACCTGCTACCTGTAGATAGCAAAGCCCCCCGACAACCCTTTCAGCTCCGCCACAGTGACCCTGAAAGTGACTTTTATAAGTAAGTTTCAGATTGCAGTCCTCTTTTCTAAATCAATACCTCTATATCTATAAAAGTAATTTCATGGGAAATCAATGACCACCTCCCATCACGATCAACTGATGGGAGAAAGAAGTAATAGAGTTAGACCCTGAAGGAGTCTAAATCTCAAATTTCTGTGTATTCCACATTTCTCATATAAATCTTAGTCAACAATGATTCTTTATCTCCTTTCTTCTCCTTTTTTTAGAGGTAAAGGCGAACAGGTCACGGAGCTGAGTTGGCCCTCCTGTAGGCAGCTGCTGTATCAGTCTGTAGCCACCGTCCTGGCCCATGCTGGCTTCGAATCTGCTCATGAGAGCGTCCTGGAGACGCTGACTGACCTGGTCCATGAGCATTACCTGCGCCTAACCCGCCTGCTGCGGGTGGCAGTGGACAGGGAGGCTCGACTGGGAGCCAGTCCCTTCCCAGATGTGGTGGAGCAGGTGTTCCATGAGGTGGGAATCGGCAGCGTCCTGGCCTTGCAGCGATTCTGGCAAGTGAGGATCAAGGACTATCACAGCTACATGCTGCAGGTAAGGCTGGAAAGAAAATAGAAATTAAAAATAAATACAATAAGACAACATCAATTTTTCATCCTCCAAAGATTTATACTAATCTGTTTCATATCTCTGGCTGTTTAACTGTATGTTTTTTCTACATTGAATTAGAGCTGAAAGACTTCAGAGAAAAACCTTAACAGTTATTATTGAGAGTTACATCATCCAGACTCCTACTTTATCAGAAATATCTTATTCCTACAGCTCAGTAAGGATCTATCAGAGGAATACGAACGACTGGTAAATCCAGAGAAAGCTCTTGAGGACTCCAAGTCCCCGAAGATCAAGGTGGAGGCCATGAGCGACATTTCCTTCCCTGTTAGTGAGGAGCCTGAGGCTGACTTGGCTTCTGGCGACCAGGCTTTGCCAATGGGGGTCCTTGGGGCCAATGCTGAGAGGCTGGCTTCAGGGCTGGATGGTGACCATTCTCCTCATACCTCAGGTAAGATCATCCTAATCAAATGTGTTTTCTACCACTAGGACTGATAAGTAGTAATTCCTAAGTTCAGTAGGTTAGTGTTTGAAATGTAAGCTTCAACTCAGTTCTAAGACTTGACAGTATTGGAGGGAGAACCCTAATGAAGTGACGAACCCCTATAAGAAGCACTTGGAGACAGTGGGGAGGAAGAACTCCCTGTTAACTGGAAGACGCCTCTAAAAGAACCAGGCTCCATTTCCATTGGTCCATGTTTCTAAACTAAGCTAAGCTAAGGTCTTCAAATCTCTTATATCCCTTTTAAAAAAAATAAAAAAATAAATACATTTAAAAAAATGCTGTAGGTATAATGATATCAAGTCTCTCTAGATAATACATTTTCATGTCTGTTACTACTAGTTCACACTATGGCGCTCTGATCTAATTCCATAACTGCATATATCTTCCACTGTTCCATTAGCAACTTTATAGTAGCTTGTAGCAATGTTATTTCTTTGGTAATGGAAGTTCTTAAACGTAATTAATATTAATTATCACTTCAAGCACAAAGAGAAGTTAATATATATTATAGAATTGCAACAGCATGGAATTAACCACATTCATATACTATAATAAATGATTGTTCTGTTTAGTCTTCATTTTCATTTACTAAGGTTTTAAAAGCTTTGACTGCAATTTTAAAAGTTATACATGAACTGGTTTCTCTCTTGCTCCTTCAACTTTCTCTTGAAGACAAGGTTTCTAACTACAGCCGGTTTATTTAAATAAATGTGAATAAATCCATATGCCCATGTAGCGCTTAAAAAAATTCCAACTCGCTCCTTATTTCATCTTTGTTTCATACATTTCCAAGGTGGAGGTGTGGCAAACAACTCCCCGCTGTGGCCTCAGGTAAAAGTGGAGCCACAGGATGGCGAGGAAGGCCAAGCTTCGGCTCACCATCATCACCACCATCACCACCACCACGGGGTCCTGGGCGGAGATGTGTTTGAGGACAGTGGGCCCATGTCCACGATGAGTGAGTCAGGAGGAGCCATGGGACCCTCACCCGGAGGGGTTGGATCTGATGGAAGCTATGCTTCACATTCACCCGACTCCATGATGGTTGACGACTTCGACCAGAGACCCAAGAAACGTACAAAGAAGATGTGAGGCTGTTTTTGCAGAGAAACTGACTCTGAGCCAAAGTGCTGAAACACACCAGTGTTAATCTCACAAGAGTGCTGAACTCATGGTGGAAGGCGGGGTTTTTGTAGTTCTTTGTTTTTACTAAATATATTAATGGAGTTAATCACCGAAAGAATAAACATCTTCTGGGGAACCAGCTGCACTAATTCTGGTCATGGAGTGTTTTTCACAAAAAAATCTATAAGGAGTTAGTCAACAGTTAGCTTAATGAACAGAGGAAAAGGAAAAACTATGAAGCTCTAATACAAATTGTTTAGTTGAACAACTTCATAATTCAGCTGCAGGGTTTGTTTTCCTGAGCCATTAAGACTCTTGCTCCCCACACACCAATTATTACCATTTCCATTCATTATCATTAAAAGATGCTCTAAAAAGAGAAAATCCTTGTTCTCGTGAGCATGTCTCTGCATACGATTATGATGTGTTCTCAACTTTCCCTGCTTCGGTTCACTTTACGTGTGGCCCGACTGAGTGGAACGATCTGCACACACCTCACACACCTGTCAACCTGAAGCCGCTCCGCAGAATTAGCATCTGTTTCGGTAATGAGGCCAACCTGTGAATGCAACACCAGAGGCAATTATGGGTTGGTTGTGTGCATCGCGAAGGGCGACATCAATCCAGTCTTAATGGCAAATTAATTAGGCCATGCATAATTTTGCATGTTCAATGAGCAGGCCTGTTTGAATACATGCAGTTTTCTTTTGTGTGGTCCTCTTTGGTTTTTACAATTAGTCAGGTAATTGTCTATGCCTCAGGTAGGTCCTTATGGGGGTCATACGTATTGATCTTCAATTAGCTTCATCGATTGATTGATGTTTGATTTGTTTTCTCCAGTTGAATGTGTCTGAATGCACAAAACAGTATTCCAACTTATGAGGGAGCTATTAGAATTGTTGTCATTAGGACATGTCACCATGTTTTACTAACATTATTTGGATTAGCATCTGCTCTGATGTTCTGCTGGTAAGCTTCACAGATCACATCAGGTTACCATGTCTCTTAGGTAAATAAAATAAAATTAATCTATTCAAATAATATAATTTCCCCAAATACTTAGACACATACATTAAACTGCTTGAGTACCATGCCTTGACGCAGCCCCTCACTTTATTCCGTGTCTGAGAATAGCTGTTTTAGCTCTCTCTGGGACCTTCAAAGATTGGAAACCCCACTCCCACAAAAACAACTCTTCTTCAGGATCTAAATTTGTTAGATCAATGTGATATGTCCAACTGTTACATAGAGTATGTGAAGCCCAATGTTGTTTCTCCATTTCATAGCCGCAAGCTACAGTAATGGTCAAAACCAAGTACACCCTCCATAAATTCTAAGGTTTTACATATTAGGACATAATAAATTATGTAGTTGTTGCCAGGTCTTAAAATTTGATAAATGCAACCTGAGAGGAACAGCACCGCCACCGTGCAATTGCTTATTTAACCAAAGCTAAGCTAAAATGTGTAGAAGCCATGTGGGAAAAACTAAGTAAAGCCTATGACTCAGTAGCATATAGAACCACTTTTAGCAGCAGTACCTCGAAGTAATTGTTTTCTGTATGAGTTTATCAGTCTCTCACAATGTGGAGGAACTGTGACCCACTCTTCCTTTCAACTTTGCTGCAGTTCACCAAGATTGGTGGGCGTTTGTTCAAGATCCTGCCAAAGTCTTGATAAATGCTCAGTGATCCAGGTAAGGAAATTTCAGAAAGCTGGATTCTATTCATTGTAATGTAGCTACATGTAGATGAACAGAATCAGCTTTCTGGAATCCTGCCACAGTATTTTAGTCAGGCTGAGGTCTGGACTTTGACTGGGCCATTGCAGCACTTCCTCTCTCCTCCAGCCATTCTGTTGTAGATTTGCTCCTGTGTTTGGGATCATTGTCATGCTGCTTGACAATTTTGGCCAAGCTTTAGTTTTTGGACAGATGGCATCACATTTGACTCTTTGGCTGTAATGCACAGCAACACGTTTGGCTGAAACCAAAAACCAAAAGCAAACGTCTCCATGTTGGTCTTCTCTGTCAGGAGGACATTGTTCCAGATGCTTTGTGCTTTGTTTTCTTGTGGTTTGCAACTTTGCTAAGCTAAGCTGTGCTGCCATATTCATTTTAGAGAGAAGAGTCTTTTCTCCTGGAGATGTCTCCAAACAATCCACACTTGTTCAGTCTTTGTCTAACTATACTGTTGTCAACATTTTACATGCTAAATGAGGCTTGAGATGTAGATCTCGGGGCAGTTTTGGACAGTTTCTCTGAGCTTTTTTTCTGACCTTGGGGTGAATCTGCTGTGGGTCCACTCCTGGAAAGATTGGTGGCTGTTTTGAATGTTTCTATTTGTGAATAATTTTCTCACTGGAGATTGATGGACTTATAATCCTTACCAAATTGATGAATAGCAATATTTGCTTCTCCAAAATCATGATGTCTTTTCTCCTTGGCATTGTGCTAACACACATCTGAATGCTGCAGACCAGCAAACCGTTAATAGTTCTGCTTTTACAGAGGCGGTCATGCTTGCTGATGACCATTTAATGAACTGCATTTGATTATTAGCACCTGTCTGCTACATATGCTCTTAACTCCAATGGAAGCAGTGAGGGTATACTAGGGTTTTCACACAGTCCTGCATTTTGGCTTAATTTTTGTTAAATAAATAATGACATAGTGTCATAGTGTACTTTTTCTTTTTTGCCATGGCTTTACATTCATCAGTGGCATTGACATGAAGGTAATATTTAGATTATACCAAGACAAAACTATTTCAGTGACAAATGAGCAACTTAAGGCAGACCCATTATGCTAATTTCTAGTTCCAGAACTTTTTTTTCCCTTAGGCGTCCCCCAGGTGGAAAAAGAAATCAGTATTCTAGACTTATGAGGGAAAACAAAAATAGTTGTAAGCCACGTCTGGATTATTTTCTGCTTTGACATGCAGCTAGTAAGCCTCACAGATGGAACACGAAGGAAATTTTGTACCAGTTGTTGCAGCAAGAGGTGCCAGCACCGTCTCTTAGGTAACTAAAATGCAAATAACCAACATAAATCTGTAATTTTCTGAGATATCTGGACACGCACAATTCCTTGAGTAGTTTTAGGAACCCCACCTACCACATTTTATCTTTACAACCGGCACCTTTAAGGCAACCCTCATTTTAAGCTGACTTTTTTCTCATTGGCTGCCACTGCAAACCTAAGATTTGAACAGCAGGTGGGCGGGGCCTCTGATTAAAGCCAGGGCTGTGTGCTTAAGATGATCATATCCAGATATCTGCTCTCATTGTGAGCTTATAGACCTCACTGCTTTGTTATTTGAACCTTTGGACATTTTAAAATGAGGACCCACTATTCAAACAGTGTAGAAATGACAGAAATTAGGAAAGAAAATGGGTCCTTAATTTGAAATTGTTGACCAATCCAGTATAAATGTGTGCTGAGGATTGAGGTGATACGTGCCCCCTTGAAAGACTATACTATATATCTAGTTGAACAATGCAGAAACATTACGTTCTAAACTTTTGCTTTTATGATTCAATTGAAAGTGTACTGCTGAAATAACTTCTGTCATGCGTTGTTGACAAGTTGCTAAAATTAAATTTTTACAAACTTAATAAGAAATGTGGTGTAACGGTCATTGTTGTGACTGGTGGGATTAAATGCATTAAAGCTCAGTCTTTTTATAAGTGTGCTCTTTCAGTGTGACCCCCCCTTTCCAGTTAGTCAACAGCTGCCGAGCTGCTTTACACTGGGGAAAAAAGGTGTAATTACAAAAATGTCATGATGGTTTTGGAGAAGGGGTCTCTGAGTGGGGCCAGAACGCACTGAGAGCCAAAGAAAGCCCCCAAACAAGTGATTAATTACCTTCCTGTGTGCACCCTCATTCTTTTAGCATGAAATTTAATCTCTCCAGCTGAGTTGGGAGTTTGTGAGCAGAATGAAGAATATGTTTAATTTTTACACAGTGAGCTCAGAGAATCCTCCGGGGTACATGTTTGTCTATCAAAGACTCACAAGAAAGGTGGAAATAAGACGCTCCTTATAAAGTAGTGCCATCATCAGATTTCTCAGACTTCTATTTATTGTAATCACACAAGAGATACTTTACATGTGCAGTGGGAACAAATAATATTTTATGAGTCAAGATGATCATATCAACAGAAAGATGAATTGGCAGACATATGGGATGTGACAGGTACAAAGTGTCCCATGTGGCTCATGCCACTGTTGTAGCCCCAGAGATGAGAGAATTGATTGCATAGCGTCAAGAGTCGCAGCCTGACTCGATCAATGAAAATTTTCTCTTGGGTTATGTGACTAAGAACGTAAAATGAAGCAAGAATTGATCGAATGGCCAAAAACACAATAATGAAAACTGTGCATCAAAAAGTTCAGAGTTGAGTTTAACCCATGTTACAGCCATAAAGTGTATGACAGATGTAGCCAACATGACGTCACTCATTAAATACCTGTTAATTAGTGCTAAGCAACAGAAGCAGACCATATTTTTGTACCAATCATGGTAGAGAGGTCCCATTCGGCGACTCCACTTAGTAGAGATTATTTGGTTGATTCTGTCCCGGATGCAGATTCCACTTTACCATAGAGCTCTTGTCCTTTTGTGCAATAAAAATAAAAATAGTATCCACTTCTGAAAAGTTGTAGACCACTTCACATGCTAACTAGAAAAAAGCATGTTTGTTTGATGTTTTGTTTTTCTCTCTATCAACCCAGCGTGCAGAGAACATTTGCAACAAAAGTAAGCATGATTGTAACTGTAATGTAATTACTGAATTCAGTAGTGAGTTACATTACTACATTCCAGAAAAATGTAATGAGATTACAGTACACTCAACACTGGTCACCAGTTGGCATTACCTGCAGATGCATAAATTCCACTGAGGATATGCTCATGGCAAACAACTTATTATTAACAAGGCAAAAGTGTAAAACTCTTTTGTGGTCAGGTAATTAAAAATGTGAAATTCTTTTTGGAAAACATGGACACCACCACCATTTGGCTCGTTATTAGCACTCATTTCAAAAGACTGCACCTCTGGTGGTATGGGGGTGGATTAATATCTATGGAATTGGCAGCTTGCATATCTTGAAAGGCACCATTAGCGCTAAAGGTACATACAGGTTTTAGAAGAACATATTCTCCCATCCAGATGAGATCTTTTTCGTGGAAGGCCTGGCATATTTTATTAAGTAAGTAAGTAAGTTTAGTAGTAAGTAGTATTTCAGTAAGTCAGTGCTAAAACAGCATACTATGTGTCATGCCATGTATGTCATACAACAGCATGGCTTGGTAGTAGGAGTCTGGCTGCAGAACTGGCCTGACTACTGTCCAGACCTTTCAACTACTGAAAACATTTAGTGCATCATGAAACACAAAAATACAAGATTTGAGAAGCTAGAATCCTCTATCAGACAAGAGTTTCTCTTCCAAAAGTCCAGCAGTAGCAACTCAAAAAATGGGCAGCTACCTGAAGAACAATGTACTCCATCCTCCTTTTTGACTCTAATGGGACTATAATTTATAAAATCACCATCATACCATTATCAGTAAGACTTGAAAGTAGTGGTTGAAACTATAAATGTAATAGGAAAGTGTTTAGTGAGGTCACATCAAGCGAGGTGTGGGGTAATTGTTTTTTCTTTTCTACATACCAAGATCTTTTTGAAGTGGAGTGAACATTTGAAATTGGTTACACTTTGGAGGTTGGCAAAAAATGAGAAAGTTTAATTATCTCTACCTCCACTAGCTAGTAAGTGAAATTGGCATACCGGTTCAGTATAAAACCCCCCAAATGTGGCATGATCGACATGGTTTCCATCAATGATATTTTTGTAAATAAATGCAACACATTTGCTATACTTATAATAAGAATGCATCAGTTTTGCTTGTACTTGAATGTTTTTTTTTTTTACACATCCAAAATGACTTCACACAGCCTGCAGTCTTAGATTAACAAGATAGTCTGAGGGCTTGCAATGCAAAGAGCACATATTTCTGTGCCACTCAGTTAAATTCATCATAAGCAAGTCAAGGATATATCTGCTACTCCCAGACATTTGTTTCAGGGATTTACAAATCAAAAAATTTAAGAACATCTGCTCTCGTTTGCTTAGTTGCTGTCTGAGGTACATCTCACCAAACAGCACACCCTAACCAAAAAAAAATCAAGGCTTTTTGACCACTCTATCTGCCCTCAGTCATGTGTTGCAGGCAGGCCTTCAACCGACTACTGTCACACTGACTGGAAGATACTAACACATATGCACAACCAGATGTCAAAGGCTTTGATTGGTACTAGCTCAGAGGCAATATCCTGTGTGGTCCATTTCCATGTCGCTCTGGGTAATGTGCTTTTATTCTGTGGCTTTCATCTTTATGGAATAAAGTCGACTCTGAAAACGAGCCACTCTGTAGCAAATCCATTTTACTGGAAACAGTGCTCGCCTTTTTGAAATGACACATTTCTGTGGAAAAGTCATGAGTTCTTTTCACTCTCTTCCACTGGAGGGCAGTCTTGTGCCACAGACATCCTGCAGCCAAAGGGTGGACTCCTGCAAGTACAGGACTCTGCATTGTCACAGCTAACCACAGAGACCTTGGCACTCCCAATCCTTCTGAGTGAGCCAGGGTTTTATGGCATCACGTCACTCCTGAGACGTTACCAAGTGAATCCTTTTCCTCCACACCTGGCAATAATTAGATTGCTGCTGCTAATGCATGCGTGTCTCGGGGTGTTTTGGTTGGATGCATCTAAGAAGCACAAACCAAAACATGAGCGCAGTGCACAGTCGGATTTGCTCCTCATCAAGATATAAAATAATTCTTCAGGCCCGTCACTGTTGAGATAATACCCTCCGTGATGCCTGTTGCGATTTCTATTTTGCATTTCGTTTCACTGGAAGACGCAAAGTAAAAATCCTTTTTTCAGTCACTAATTTAATTCACGCAGCCAGTTGTTGAGTTATGTGTTTTTCCTCACATCTGCCTTTGCTGCACGAGGGCCAAGGTGAGCAATTAGGGGACTGTGCCTGCATGCAGCTGACAGCACACAGAAATAGCACCACCATTTTCTCATTTCATTCTACCACAGCTGATATAACTGTGGGTAATGTATTCACATCAGGGACTGAAAGCACTTTAGATGGTGGTATTGATATGGTAAAGAAGCCTTCAGTCCCTCCACGCAACATCCACTGTACAGTGTGAGCTCTCAGTGTTCAACCTAAATTTAAACATGCCTGAAATTGCCTGTAAATGAGTCGCAAGGCTGAAATGTGGCTGGGAGCTGAGTATGCTGAGTTTTCATTATGCAGTGTGTTTTTGGTCTTTATTTATTTATTATTTTACAAATAAGGAGTCTGACACTTTTGGAGCCCAGGCAATTATTTTTTATCTTACTTCAGCTTAGGGGATAATAATGATCTGAGTTATGAAACCTGTAGGTTGTCTGTATAACAAAAAGGCATACCAAAACTGGAAGGTAACTCACTGATTGGACTGTTTTTGGTGATGTCATCTTGCAACACTAGGATTCGCAAGGGAAAAATCTAATTCCGCTAAATTATTATGCTCACAATTAGTCGGTTATCACCGCAAATCAGGTGGAGTCAGAGTAAGAATGAGGTGTCCTGCAGAGAAACATCTCTTTCCTGGAGAGCATGAGCAGCAGATGAATTTAATATGGTTTAGCTTTTGAATTCACAGAGCTGCTTTCACAAAAATATTATCCCACGTCTGTTTCTTAAACCGTCCAGTTCTTTGATCGCCATCATGGACTGATCCAACGATTCTCATTTCCAGGGCGTCAAATTCTGCATGTTGCCAAAGCTGCTGCAGTGTCACATTTACACATAAGGTGGTGCATAAACACACTGGATTATGGCATTAGTGTCATAGGCCTGTCATTTCCAACTCATCCTACATGGATGCTCTTGAACAATGTTCATTAGTCACATTAAAATCGTACTAAATAAAATAATCACATTTATAGTTATGCCCTTTTGTTTGCAGGGAGTGAAAAAATAGAAGAATGACCTACAACTTTTGAGGAGTTGTGATATAATTTTTTATTTTTTATTTTTTAATTGCACAAAAGGACAAGAATGTGATGGTAAAGTGTAATCTGAGTAACATGCAATTGACTCTTTCCAGGTTTTTGTCAAAGTCTCTTTTCCGAGTTTCTGAAAAGACAGCATCCTTACATAAAACTAGCTGCAGAGCAGAGCAATGTTAAAGCAGAGTGTGTGCCAACACTAGCCGGGCAGCCAAAGCATCATTTTCAGTAGGTAACAAGAGGAGTGATGACCCGTCACGTTTGTGCCGTTGTAGCTTCCATTTCTACTTTGCATCTATTTGTACAGCAGAGTCACTGCGCTTCCCAAATTGTTTTGTGAAATGTTCTTTGGGATGATTTTCAACATTGCTTTCAGGTTTGTGTTTGTACTTAAACATTCAAAGAAGGACCTTGTGTGTCCTCATTAGGCTAGGAGTTTGTGCCAGAGCGTGGGACAACAGCCTAAGGGTTATATTGTTAACCGATAATTATGGGACAGTACAATTCAGGCAAGGTTACAGAGTAATGCAGAAGTAATATAACAAGTAGCACAATGAATGGCTTTCTGCAGTGGTAACTAAGTAATGTAATGTATTACTCTTTCAAAAAGTGACAAAGTGTAATATATAACTTTTTTGGGAGTAACAACACTTATAACACTGCTTGTAAATGTTCACTTTACATGACATGTAAGTCCAAATGTAACCGTGAAAGTGTCATTGTTTGGTTTGCAGGGTTACTGTTCCTTCCATCCATTTGTCTGTCTGTCCGTGTCACAGGGGCAGGAGGCTGAGCAGAGAAGTCCAGACTTCCCTCACCCAGGCAACCTCTTCCTGCTCATCGAGGGGTGCACACAGAGTCATTTCCAGGCCAGCTGAGAGATATAATCTGTAGCAACTCCTTGGTCTTCTCCGGGGCTTCCTACTGGTAGGGTGAGGGAAGAGACAAAGAGTGATTCAGAAAACCCTTGTGTTGAGAAAAAAAAAAAAATCAAAGGTCCAGTTTACCCAGGGAGTCAGGGGTAGAGGCTCGAGGGCAATAATCTGGTGACCAGGCCTTAGCCCATGGGGCCAGGTTGGGTTCAGCCCGAAAAACCTACATGAGTCCTTCCTCCTGTGTGCTCACAACCCACCGGAGGGGCCAGAGGGGTTCGATGTGGATCAGATGGGGGTCGGTGGTGAAGGTCCTGGCACTCCAATACCAAACTGGTTCCAAACTGGCATATTTTAATCCCAAGCTAAACCAACAGTAGGCTGATTTCTGGTGGATTGATGTTATATCATCCTTGATATGTGTGTCAACCATATTACTGAATTATTGCTTTGTTATTTGACACAAAATTATGCATTTATGTGGTAATGATTTTAAAATACCTGAAATGCCTCTATGAGCCGCAGACCGAATCACAACACCAGCATGCATCTATCACTTCCCTCTCACTGCCTCTACCTCGCTTTTCTCCTTCCTCTTTGCCCCAGTTTGCAAACCTCTGCTGCAGGCATGACATTAGCTGTTAGCACAACACAAAACTGGATTCATCAGTGCTTATAAAATGCTAGGTTGTCAGTCTGACAGGCTGGAATGCAGTAGGAGGGGGATTATTACGGGCCACGCACTGTATCTTCAAACTGCAATTGTCCAACAACTGTTCCGGAAAGAACAGGTCACTGGGTCGGTCCACTTTCCTCCTCGCGGTCTGTTCTTGGAAAGCGGCTGTGTTAAAATCTGACACGCTGACATGAGCCTGTGTCATTTTGTCACACCGCGGTTGTGAAGCTGTGACGCTTTGATGAGTCCTGAGTGTCAGCTTGTTGATACCGAATATATGACGCCATCCCGTCCCCGTCTGCTATCCGTCGGCACATTCTCCGGAACTGTCAAAACACTTTGGAGGCTGTGCTAAACTCGAGTGCAAGCAAGCGGTGGCGCCTGACAGGAAGATGCTGCGGCTCGGAATGAAGGCGCTCATCGTTTGATATGTGTGACACCGTTCAATCATGATGCTTATTGCTTGTTGGTGTTCCCTCCCAAAACTGCTGGAATTAGATGTGCAGAGGGCCGCCTGGCAGAGAGGAGGTTTATTTACTCGCTTAAGGTGATGCTGAAATGGGGATAAAACGGTAACCTAACCTTTCTGTAAAATCCCATCAGAGCACAATTCGAGGTAAACAGTCTGGCTCAATCCTAATCAAAAAGGCCAAGAAGCCAGATAATGCAGAGAAGAGAGTTTCTACAATCCTTGCAGTGTGTCTAATAGTGTGCCAGCTTAACAGCGCAAAGTAACACTCTTCCTCCTCATATTCCTGCTACTTATTATTCAGCTCCCACTCAAACTTAGTCATCAAACTACTTTTCACATTCAAAGCTATAAATTCCAACTTCACAGGTTTTTGGAACATGTTTTATTTTCATCTTCACTACTTTTCATGCTTTCTGAAATGTTTTCTTTCATTGGCAATTACTGTCACAGAAAAGATGTGGAGGAATCAGGCGAGCTCATGCTGAGAAGCCCGGTGCTGTTTCACTCCACTTTGTCAGGTGCGATAAAGTACACGGTAGCACTTTTATGGGCCTCTTTTTTTTTTTTTTTAATTCTGAAGTTGTATTAAAGTTGAATTCTGTCAGAAGTTGAGCCTTTTGTCAGATCTTGATTTTGGTGGACTGCACAGCAATAAACTGCAACAAAGTGTCTATAGTTTCCCTGCTTAACCTTGCTGATTTGTGTCTCCTTGCATTGCTGACTCACACTTCAGAATTTTTCAGTTTATTCACTGTTGCCATTGAGATAACCTTGCACATTGTTGACAATGAGCGCTTTCAGGAAGCGCACTGCAGCAGCTCCATGGCATTCAGAAAAATTCAGGTGACAGAGCATATTTCCTACTGGCAAGGATTGTCCCTGAAATGAAAACTCACTGGAAAAATACTGTCTGCTTTGGCTGCTCGCTGCACTGTTGTCAAGCAATGAAACAGCAGGGCAGAGCCTGGCTCAGCTGAAAGGCTATACAGCAGCTAAAGAAATGGTTTGACATTTTCAGGGATGCAGTTATTCGCTTTGCCAACAGACACAAGAAAAGAACGACACCACCCTAGTGCCTTTTTTTAATAAACAGCGATGGACAAAACAGTAATCGTTACTGTTCGTTCCACGAATTAATAACAGTGGTTGCATGCGGTTTCTGAGGTGTGGGAGCTTTTCGTTGTGGGTATCAGGCCTTCAGGGAGTCACTGATAGGCTTGTTCCCATATGAAGTGCCTCAAAGCAGGTGTAAATGTTGGATGGTCAGTTTGAGAAAGTTACAGAGAACAGCACAGTTACATCCTATTTAAGGGGACCTATCCAGTCATCTGACATTTGGTTTAGACAGACCATAAATCCACCTTATGTCTTCAGTAGAACGTGGACTCTCTTGCCAGTGTTATAGCTTCCACGTCCATAGAATGTGCTTGGGACTAAGGGACAAATAAGAGGGTGGAGCCTTTGTGTGGGCTCTACCTGTACTAACAGCACCCTACATACACGCATCATCCCAACAAAGAATTTGCAAAAGATGGAGTCACCGTTATGTCACCTTATGGTTTTTTTTTAAGTCTCTGTTTTAGCTTTTATAGCCACCAACATATTTTTTTAGTCAAACATAATGAGGGCAGCATGCAAACTCCATTCATAGGCTGTTTGGGTACAACAGATTCCTGCTAATTAATGCCAAGTTTCATACAAATAAAATATATAATATTTAAATACAATATATATATATATTTGATATTTCCATTAAAAATCTTGTGACCAAAATCTCATGGTTGAGAGGTCCACTGTAGTGACTCAAACTGATAGCAGCAAAGCCTGTGTGATAGCTTTTAGTAATGGCTGCCTGTGTTTGGCACACCAGTCAACACAGCCACATCCTGAACTTAATACTTAACAAATTGCTGAAGTTCAAACTGAGCATCAGAATGAGGAAGTAAATATGATTTAAGTGAATCTGAATGTGGTATGGTTGCTGGTTCCAGACAGGCTGGTCTGAATGTTTCAGAAACTGCTGATCTAAAAAAAATCAAATAACCACTTGTGTGCAGAAGAGCAACAATGGCTGCACAGTATGTCCAACCTTGAAGCAGATGAACTAGGTCTCACACTAGGTGGCACTCAACAGTACAACAGATCGTCAATGATCTGCAAGGTTATCTCAATGGCAGCAGTAGATAAACTGAAAATTCTGGAGTGTGAGTCAGCCATGCAAGGAGGCACAAATCAGCAAGGTTGACAGACAACCAAAGATTGGAAAACTGTTGCTCTCTGATGAGTATCAATCGTCAGCTGTGACATAAAAGCATGGGTCCTGCCTTTGTCTCGGATTTCTGTCATGGTTCTGGGTCCTTTTGGCCCAGCATTTTGTGTTTTCTTTTATTCTTGAGGTATTTAGTATTATGAGTTATGTTCTGGTTGATTAGTAGTCTTTAGTTATTCTATTGTGTATTCCTTATATTCCCCGTTTAGTTCCTTGATTATTTAGTATTTTCCCCTTGTGTCTTTGCCCTTGGTGTCTCTCTCTGTGTGTCTGTGTTTATATAGGTTGTGTGAGTTCTTGTGTCTTGTTTCCTCTTCGTGTTTCATTCTGTTTTCCCCTGCTTGCCATGTTAATCCATGTTTCCCCAGTCAGTCATGTCTCTGTGTCTGTCTGTGTCTCTCTGTGTGTGTGTTCCTGTTACTTCATGTTTTACTTTGGTAGTCTCCTGTCTGTGTGCACCATGTTTTGGTTTGCTTCTCTTACTTTGAAGGTACCTCGTCTCATGTGTTATGTTTAGCTTTGCGTACCCTGTCTCGTTGTGGGTAATCTGCCCCAGCTGTGTTCCCCATGTGTTTCCTGTTCCCTCGTCATTCCCTGTGTATTTAAGGCCTTTGTTTTCTTCTGTCCGGTGTTGTGATCTCCCTCGTCAATAGCTGTGTGTTTCCCTGTGTGCCTCATTGCATGCTAGCTGTAATTTCCCAGCCTAGTTTGTATCGTTTTGCCATTCAGCAAATAAAGCTGTGGTTTTTTTGAGTATGAGTCTGCGTTTGGGTCCTTTCCTGCCTGCACACAGCCAAAATCATGACATGTTCAGGCTGATGGTGGTGGTGTAATTGTGTGGAGGATATTTTCTTTGCACACTTTGGGCCCCTTAGTACCAGCTGTGTATTGTTTCAAACACCAAGCCTTACTAAGCATTGTTACTGATTCCTTTATGGTCACATGTGTGTGCCCATGTTCACTGTACTCAAATGGCCTACACAGTCATCAGATCCAAGTCTGATAGAGAACCTCGGAGATGTGGTACAGTGGGAGATTCTCGTCATGGAAGTAAAGCCTGGAACAAAACCTGAAATGTTTCCAGCATCTTGTTGAATTGATGTCATGAAGGATTATGTTCTGAAGTGAAAAGGGGGTGGGTGTATATATGACAAAATCTTTTTATTGTGGGTAAAAGATTTGCAGTAAAGGTACTTCGACAGATATTTCAGCAAATATTGCATTTAAACTGAAAACTCCCTGTAGTAAAACTAACAGATTTTTTTTCTTAGGAAACATTATTTCACTGACAATAAATGTGTCACAGCAGCTCTGGAAGTGCTGGACTCCCCCTGAGCACAGCTACTTGACTCCCAATGATTTCACAGCTGAAACTGTTGCTGTGTCTCAAACCATGTAATATTTTTAGTGCATAAGTGCCTTCACACTACAAAGTGCAGCCACATGAAGTACTCTACACGAACCTGGATACTGCAGTCATTTTGCACTCACAGTCAAGTGTTGAACGCCACATATAAATGTTTTCAGTTAATTTTAGGCAATCCAAATACAGTTGATTTGGTTAATCTAATAAAAGTGGTTGAAAAAACCTCAAATTAGCAGATTGCTAACTGGAGATCAGCTCACAGTCGTTATGTTGCTAAGCAGTTGTCATGAAGAAACAAACAAATTTACAACAGGCCTAATTTTCATTAGATTTTTGCCCACTTATTTCAATCCAGTGATATAAATGCCAGCAAAAATACAACCTTACAACCTTTCTGTGTGCAGTCTTTTCTGCTCTGTGCTGTCTCGCAGATTTGCATGATAGTATTTGTATCTTTTCCACATCTTTTTTATTCTGTAGGAGATAGAGTTATATGTTAAGAGGATTAGTTGAGGCAACAAGGTGAAAACGAAGTGTTCGATGTGACTGTGAATTCACACATTTTCACCTTGTTTACTGTTGTTTGCCTTAAGTTGACAGAAAATAAAAGGCCAAGGAAAAAAACTGTTTTTTGCCAGACTAAAAATCACCATCAAAGTGACTCCTGCAGTCTTTAGGCAGTCGTATTGTGTGAAAGTCACATTCATTTACAATGCTGCAGTAATCCAAAGCACTTGAAAAGAACTATGCGACTCGCTTTAACTCATCTAATACATCACAGATTATTGAGGTTGTATATTCTGTAATATTTTCATATTTTCATATTTCACTTGAATTTTTCGCACACTGAAACTTTAATCTTTTGTTTAAACTTGGTCAACTTAAATGTGATTTCCAAAGAGACACACCATGATGGATATAGCATGACACTGGGAGTGACAGACTGAAAAAGACGGGAATGAAGTTGACATTTATCATCTTCACTTCAGTTCTCTGGAACACTGGAACCAGAATGACCATGTTTCAAATTTACTGCAGGACTATTTGGGTACACTTTGGTCCTGACTCCAAATGAGTCTATAATGACTCTGTTTTATTCTCTGAGATAATCTAAGGTGTGCTGTGAGCACCATGATATTCTTTGTGCCAGTGCGGTGCATTTCAGTCTGGGCTACCAGAGTTTAACAGGCAGCATGATATGATTCTGACCTGGAGCTGCCCTTAAAGTGACAGCTCAAATTCCACTTTCCTCCCGTGTTGCATGTAAACCTGCATTTCCTTTGTAGAAAAAGTAAAGAAAAACAATTACAGCAACTTGCCTCCTGTCAAACCTATAAAAAGGAGCTTTCTGAAACACCTTTTCTGAGAAGTTCCTGCTGTATGCTCTTTGGTTTTAAAAGTATGGCCTTCAAATGTCTTTGCAACACAAATGATTCAATTACTCCTCCTTTTAAATGTGCAAGCAGAGATAGCGTTATGCTGCCAGAGAGGGAGGAGAGAATGAAATTAACCTCTGCTAACTCCCTCTGCCCTCGACACTTGTATTATGATTTTCTATTAAAACCCTATCTTTCCTATAATGAATTCAGTTCTTCTACAAGAGAAGCGTCTCTGCATTTGCCCAAACTAATTTTTGTTTGTGTTCAGGTGAACTCTCAAATGAAAGACCTCCTGACGGTGTGGCCACAAATGTAATGAAAATCCTATTAAAATATTGGGAGAGTAAAATAGGTTTTTACACCACTGAGATGGCAATTATTGTCAATTTGAAAACTTTTTTAAAAGATGAAAATAAGCAACAGGTTAGTTAGATTACGATATCGTAAACAATCTATGTTTTTGGCACATCTGAAATCATTCACTACATGCACCACATGGTAGTGCAGTGGGTATGACTGCAGCGGCCAGCTGAGGCCTTTTTGTGTCATGATTTTGCAAAACATGGACTCAAAGAGCAGACGGAATACTGATAAAAAGAACAAAAGATTTATTAAAAGAACATTTTGAATTAGCAACTGGAAGGAGCAGGAACTAATCAGAACTGGTGATCAGGGATAGTCTGCAGAGAGGGAGGGAGACTGATGGCCAGCAGGGAATGGAGGCTTGCAAAGGGGACATATTACACTGTGGGATTGTGGCGGGGCATGATGAGCCAATGTAGCTCAGGTGTGTCTGCCTCCCCCGCAGCCGCACCACCGACCACGCCCCGCCACAGGGATCTTGTTAAGTGTTTTAGGTGTTGGAAGGATAGGTTGGAATCCAAGAGATGTGCAGGAAGGTTTGGTGAAGAGTGGGCCGGCAAGTGAGCAACAAAGTCCTTGTTTCCACAAGGAGCGACAAACTCTGTGCAGCAGAGGTAGGCAGTCGACTGTGATCTTCAGACTCTGGGAACTCCGGGTACGCACTCATGAACTCCAAGCAGAAAACTAGGAAGCAAATGAAAAATAAGGGTTACTGAGGGAAACACACTAGGACTTTAGCAGAAAATTACTTCTACAGCTGGTCATTAAATTCCATACACTGACAAGTCAATGCATTGCTATCATGAACTAGCAGAATGATCGTCCAAGCACCAGAGCACGGTAAAATGTTCAGCTGCATGTCGCAGGGAGATCTGCACAGAGAGACAATTTAATCTAAGACATCAGAAAACAGAGAATTAAAACTAGATGACAGGCGACAGTATACTGTGCTGATGCATCAGTCTAGTGAACACTGAATGTTTGTTCCAGCCTTGAGTAGCCAACCCAGTCACCAATGAATACCGGGCGAGTCAGTACAGGTAATGCTGGCAAATGAGTCCCCCACAGGAAGGCGGAGAAATGGGAGGAGCCACTGCTGAGGTGAGGTGAGTACAAATGCCATACACACACCAACAGAGTCAGAGAAAGGAAAACAACAGAGAGACAAAGAAAGACAAGGCAGTTTAGGACATGAGCCCCGGGTCCATGACAGGTGCAGGTACTCATGCTTCCATCCGCAATCCAAAGACATGCATGGGCCTTAATTGGCAATTCAAAATTGACTATAAGTATGATTGTGTGCATTTGCAATGTGATAGCAGGCAAAGGTTCTAGACATACAAAAACTTGAACTGGACTCCTGGAAACAAGGATTTAATTTAGGTTTAATTTAATAATTTAATATTAAAATTCTAATGTTTGTTTTTAAATCTTTAAACGGTCTTGCCCCACCTTACCTCTCTGAGCTTCTGCATCCTTACTCACCCCCCAGGTTTCTCAGGTCAGCTGACAAGCTGCTCCTGGAGGTACCCAGGTCAAAGAGAAAGCTCAGAGGGGACCAGGGTTGATGCTGTCATCGACTCCCACCAGCAACACTGTGAAAATCATGTTTCTTTGTTTTAAAAAAAAAATTCTCCAGTGCTTTTAAACATCAGGGACTAAGCGACAAGCTAGAGAGTACAGAAGCAGACCATCATCTCACATCATGCTACAAGAACAACCAACCAACCACAGTCTGTGAGGAGACAGAGCTATGAGTCTTACAGAGTTGTCTGTAACACAGGAGTCCCCCAGGGAACTGTTCTGGCTCCATTTTGTTCAACTTCTACACTGCAGACTTCTCATACATCTCAAACTGTCATGTACAGAAGTTCTCTGTTGGTTTCATCACAGGTGGGGATGATACACAGTACAGAGAGCTGAACCACAGGTTTGTCGACCAAAAACTGGTGGGGAACATACACATCTGCAAACATTTCCTCCTCTTGTACCAGTAAAAAAATCAAGGGAACGTACGGTTACGGTGTAACCTTGGTTCTCTGAGTGAGAGACTATCTCTCACCTCCGTTACATATTCCATATGTACGGGGTATGACCCCCCCTTGGTCGTGGCGTGTGGATACTTCTTTAAGACACTCCGGCTTGCCCGGCCACACCCCACAGCTTACGTATAAAACAGCTGTGCAGACGTGACACCGGCGATAGTTTGATCGGAACGCGTCTCCGAGCGGCCTGAAGGTGGAGAGAGTCTCTCACTCAGAGAACCAAGGTTACACCATAACCGTACGTTCGCTATCATATCAAGAATATCTCTCCACGCCGTTACATATTCCATATGTATGGGGTAACTCTGTAAGAAACCCCGTGAGGAGAAAATGCAACCGAACCCAGAGTGAAGTGCCAATGAACTATTTACAAATGTACATATATACACACCACCCCGGTCAGGGCCTGCCAGATGCAAGGCCGAGCCGGGGGGTGGAGGCATCAGTCCGCCAGTGGCAAGACTGGCGTTAGCCGGTCCCGCAAGACGGAAGGACTGCAATAGAGAGGCCACTCTAGGCCGGCCCGCAAGACGCTAGGCCGACCAGGGAATGACAGCTCCGCAAAGGAGGGGCTGGAGGCCACGTTCAAGCGGTAAAACCACGTAAAGGTGGTGGCTGAGGACCATGTCGCCGCCACACAAATAGCAGAGAGGGAGGCGCCCCTCCACAAGGCCCAAGAAGTGGCCACTCCACGTGTTGAGTGTGCCCACACACCTGAGGGGAGAGGGATCCTGGCCGAGGCGTAAGC
The DNA here is from genome assembly GCA_015106755.1 of Etia nguti. Classification (NCBI taxonomy): domain Eukaryota; kingdom Metazoa; phylum Chordata; class Actinopteri; order Cichliformes; family Cichlidae; genus Etia; species Etia nguti. The sequence continues at coordinate 70,513 of VUQG01017072.1, forward strand.
CTGGGGGATGGCCTCAACAACCCAGCGGGACAATTGGGACTTGCCCAGGATCCCGGGATGGGCCGGGTACATGCAACATAGAGCGTCAGTGCTTGCACTGGGCACAGGTCCCGGAGATGCTGTGCCTCCTCCCGGTTCAAGCCTCCCGTGGGAGCTGCCCGCAGCTCAACCAACTGGGAAAGGTGGAAAGCCGAGAGGGCTTTCGGCAAGAAGGCAGAATTGGGCCGGACGACCACCCCCTGACCTTCCGGCAACCACCTGAGGCAGTCACCATGGACTGACAGGGCCTGCAGCTCACTAATTCCTCTGGCAGATGTTACGGCCAAAAGGAAGGCAGTCTTGAGCGACAGCCACTTCAACTCTGCCTTTTCCAGAGGTTCGAAGGGAGGTCGCTGGAGGGCATCGAGGACCAGGTCCAGATCCCAGGGGGGGGACTGGGGATGCTGGCCCACAAGCCGTGAGGCACTGTGCGCCCCTCAGGAACCGCGAAATCAAGGTGTCGTTGGCGTCGCTGAGCGACTGAGGCGAACGGCCTTGATCGCAGCCACCAGCCCACACAGGGTAACAGCGGCCTTGCCAGCCTCAAGATGGGCCTGCAGGAACCGCAGGATGACATCGACTGTCGCACCATGGGGATCCAGCCCCCAGCGGTAGCGGTAAGCAGCCCTCGTGGATGGTGCACGAGACTCCTGCATGGTGTCAACCACCGAGGCAGGGAGGCCTAAGGCGCGGAGCCCCTCCCTCTCAGGGGACAGGCAGTCAGCCGAACCCCTGCGGGGAAAGGGTGGAACAGCGACCCACCGGCCTGAGACAGGAGGTCCCCCCGGACCGGGAACTCCCAGGGCACGCCATCCAGGAGGGGTGGAATCGCGGAAAACCAGGGCATGTGAGGCCAGAGATGGGCCACCAGGACCAGTCGCACCTCTTCGGTCTGAACTCGACGGAGGACCGAGTGGAGGAGGGAAAAAGGAGGGAAGGCATACAGGAGGACCTGGGGCCAAGACTGCGCCAGGGCGTCCCACCCCAGAGGGTGGGCATCGGCCTTCAGAGAAAAGAACGGGGCAGTGAGTCGAGTCCCTCAAGGCAAAGAAGACGACCTCTGCCCTGCCAAAATGGCGCCAGATCCCGTCTACCACCCGCGGGTGGAGCCGCCACTCCCCTGGGATTGGGCCCCCCCTGGACATGATGTCCGCTGCCATGTTCAGGAGACCTGGCACGTGGACCGCCCTGAGGGAGAGGAAATGGGGGTGAGCCCACAACCACAGCCTGGTGGCCAGGTTGCAGAGGGGAGGAAAGCCCAGCCCCCCCTGGCGGTTGGCATAGGCTGCCGCCACTGTGCTGTCCGTCTGGACAATCACATGAGACCCCCGCAGCCAAGGCAAAAAGTGCCGAAGCGCCAGGATGACAGCCTGCAGCTCCAGAACATTGATGTGGCGAGATGGCCACGGGCCTGACCAACGGCTGTTGACCCCGCAGCCCTCGTGGACCGCCCCCCACCCTAGTGGGGAGGCATCTGAGGAGACCAGCAGGTGGCGAGTCACTGGACCCATCGCCCGACCCTGCTGGAGAGTGGCAGGGTCCCTTCACCACCGCAGAGCCCAGGTGAGACCCCGGGAAACCAACACCGTGGTCTGGTGTGACTGCTGAGGGCACAGGCCGAGAGACAGCAGGCGACGCTGAACCGGTCTCATGTGCAGGAGAGCCAACGGTACTACCTACACTGCCGCAGTCATCAGGCCCATGAGGCAGAGACACAGGCCCCAGCTCACCCAAGAGTGGGGGGCGAAGTGGTCTAGGCATGTCCTTAGGACTTGCTGCCGTTCTGCCGTGAGGGACACCAAGGCCCTGACGGAGTGCAGGACATCCCCAGGAAGGTAGTGACCTGAGACGGCTCCAACCTGCACTTCTTGGGATTCAGGCGGAGGCCCAGGCCCCAAATATGAGAGACCAGAAGGGCAACATGGCAGCGGCACTGTTCTTCTGAAGAGGCGCAGACCAGCCAGTCGTCCAGGTAATTCAGGATCCTGAGGCCCCGCAGCCTCATAGGAGCAAGGGCCGCGTCCACGGACCTGGTGAAGGTTCGGGGCGCCAGGGAGATGCCGAAGGGGAGGATGCGGTACTCGAAGTGCCGCCCCTCGAACCCGAATCTGAGGAACCGCCAATGATCCTGCCAGATAGGGATCTGGAAGTAGGCGTCCTTCAGCACCTGGGCCTGCACCGGGTCGTTCACGGAGGTGAAGGTCGGGGTGGTAGTTACAGGGGTCTGTGGCAAAACTGCAGGGCAATAACCCTGGTTCATGGTGGAAACCACCCAAGGGTCCGCCCCCAGGGCCGATCATGCCACCCTGCGTTGCTCTGCAGACAGGGAGCGGGGCAGGGCGGCCTGGCTCCGAGAGACGTCAGAAAGGAGGGGGCCGCCCACCCTGAGCGCGGCCGCCACGTCTATGAAAGGCCTCCAGCTGGGTCCGGAGATCTTCAGGACCCCACGCCAGAGCCTCAGGGGCAGGCCGAGGCACAGAAGACCTGGGCCGCCCCACCCTGGCCGTACGCCTGTGCAGGCCTTGTGACATCTCCTGAGTGGCACAGCGAGTTTCTGTAGCCTGCTGTCCAAACATGGCCGCAGGGTCAGTCGGCAGCCTCATGAGACAATCCCGATCATCAGACCGAAGCTGGGATTGAGACAGCCAGAGGTGGCGGCGTGCTACCCAGAACAAGGCCAAGGGGCAGCCTGTAGCAATGGCCTGCTGCTTCATGAGCGAGGCTAGGTGAGAGGAGGCGGACAGCACCTCCCCTACACCATCCAGGTCCCCCGAGCTTGCCTGCAACTGACGGGCCAAGTGCAGTACATGCAGGGACAAAATTGCTGTTGAGTTGAAGAGGCAGGCCTGCGTTGCCATAGCCCTGTGTAGCCTAGCTAACAGGGTGTCCATGACAATCACGTCCCTGTTGGAGCACGCAGCCCGCCCCAGGAGGGAGCCCGAAGGGGCAACCAGAGGGGCCAGGGGCGGATCCACTGGGGGGAGGGGACCGCAGGCAATACGCTCTTGGCCGTGTATAGCGGTGAAATGTTTACATGCCGGGGACCAACGGCGCAAGGCGGCGGGGGCCTCAAACTGCCTGCACACGAGGTCCTGAAAATCAGGCACTAGCGGTACCTGAGACAGGAGGCGCTGAGGTTGCGAGACGTCGTCAAATCTAGAAGGCGCTGAGACTGGGACCTCAGGGAGGGGCAGCTCAAGCACCCGACACGCTTTCTCCATAAGTTGATAAAACCCAACCTGGCCTGACACTGTGCTTGGAGAACTAGCAGGGGGCAGCCCAGGGGACAGGTTAGAGCCAGAGGAGAGGATGGAGGCTCCCTCAACATCTCCCTCCTGAAAATCATCCTCCACTGGCCCAGGCTCAGAGGCGGGGCCATGGGAGGGAACATTATTGGGAGGGGACCCCTCTATAGCCCATGGGTCTGCCTGTCTGGCTTCAACCACAGCTGCAGCCATTTTCTGTCTCTTGGCCCGAGAGGCATGAGATGGGGGAGGGGCTGGCGGTTTTGATGCAAAAAAACGAGCACAGTCCTCTCTAGTCTGTGCTGGCAGTATGAAGCAATTCATGCAGGTATCAGGGGCTTCCCTAGCCAGCAAAGCATGCTCAGGGCCCAAGCACAGCACACAGTGCTCGTGCCCATCCTCCAATGGCATAGGAATGCCATATTCCAGGCACGTTTTGGACGCGTGGGCTGCCATACTGCAGACCAAGCAAGGGGGCGGGGCCACACGCTAACTAGGAAGCAGCACAGGTAGCCGGCAGTAGCCGCAACCGAAATTCCCCTCTCACTGTTTATAGCGCTTTGTTTTCACAGCTCTTTATTGACAGGTGAAAGTGAATGCTTAGAACTCTGTCCACTTTAAACTGCAGCCCAGCTACGGGCGGCTGGTGCATCAACCCGAGCTACTCTGCGGGCTAACGCTTCGGACAGGCTAACAGACCGGAGAACTCACTCGCCGGCCGAAGCACAGCGAGGTCCCAGTGGCGTGCAAGCCTGCGAAGCTTGCAATACGCTGAGGGAACACAGCTTGGCCGCCACCCACAGGTTTCAAACTTAAGCAATAAACTGCTTAATTAAGACACACGACAGGCCATCATTACTTTGGCATATAACTAAAAAAATTCAGTAAGGATCATAAGTTTCTACAACTTCAGCGAGAAAAAAAAAAGCATCAAACGCTATGATGAAACTCACTCTGATGAAACTCGGTCTGATGAGGACATTCCCAGAAAAAAGAAGATCAAGAGTTCCCTCTGCTGCTGAGGATGACTTCATTAGAGTTACCAGCCTCCAAAATCACCAATTACCACACCTCAGATTAAAGCCAACATCAGTGCTTCCCAGAGTTCAAGCAGCCATCTTAATATCAACAGTTGGGAGGAGAATGTAAATCAAAATGCTGCTATGAAAACTCTACTGAAGGAGATTCAGACCTCTAATCTGTGGTTAGCTTTGCCCAACATGCACATTTGTTAAAATCTCTGTCTTTACAGCAAAAATGATATTTTCATCTTGATGAAAAAGGTGTGCTCTCTACAGCTAATTTTCTCCATCATTAGAACTGAAGACACTGGAGATTGGAGATGGGGTTTTTTTTTTTTTTAAATCAAGCCGTCTATTCTCTGCAGCCTTCAATGAAATCTTTTTACAGTGTAAAGTTACTGAAGCAGATCCGTTGACTGTTTGTGCTGCTGGTGCCATTTCAAGCATTTTAAATACTTATCTCTCAAAAATATTATGGCTTTCAGAAAAGTAATTTTACTAAGCAGTAATCTGAGTGAATTAAATGTTACTTAGCACAATCCAAAGGTAGACCCCAAAAAGCAAACATTGTTTGATCATTCTTTTTACTCTGAGTACAGTAATTCATGAAATGTGCATCATGTTAGCATCACAAAGATTTCTATCTCACTGTAAATCCCTCTGGAGCAAGAGGAATCACCCCCTGCTGACCATTAAAAAGAATGTAGGTTTAAAGCAGGGGGTGATTATCTTTGCTTCTTATTTTAGATCTGGAAACTGTTTAAAAGTTTCTAGATAGGGCTGGGTATTGTCACTGATTTCTAGAATCGATTTGATTATGATTCACAAGGTCCCAATTTGGTTTGATTTGAATCGGGGAAATTTTGCCTCTGACAGTCAGAAATATTATAATTCTCATCATAATATCAGTACATATCCATATTTTTATATCTATAAAAAGAAAGCTGACACTTGTGAGACTTTATCAAAGGTGTAAGCATCACAGCAGATACCTTTGTGTCAAAGTAACTGAGGATAAAACATAGAAAAACATGAAGCAGATTTTCCTGGCCTGGCTTTTTATAGCAGATAACCACCTTAAAAATATTCTGCAGTAGAACAAAAACTGAAGAAAACCATGAATCAACATATGAACATTACCTGATGCTGCTGAAGTGAAGCAGAGCAAAGTTACAGAGGTTTGATTAGAGACACAGCTAAGCATTTTGCAATTTCTCATAATTTTAAAAAGTTTAAATGTCTTCAGTATTGAACAGCAGAAATGAAGCTTTCTTGTCGGAAGTCAGTTAAAAAAACCAAAAAAAACCCCAGCGGCTGACAGCGCTGTACACAACGGTAGCCTGGTGGGTAATAAGCAAGCGAATAATGCAGAAAACAGAGATTTTTAGATGGGAAACTGTTCTTGAAGTACACTGAGAGAGAGAGAGAGAGCG